>CAUYRH010093311.1:0-17996 GCA_963574655.1 Perodicticus potto
TTTTTATGTAACTCATAGTTAGAGAAATAAAAGGCAATGTTTATTGGAGTATTAATGGTAGTTTAATCAAAATTATGTTGTTTTGGAAAATGTATGGTCATTTCTAAACTCCTATAAAGGCAGGAAAACACACGAGGAGCTTTTAATCTCACTACAAATCAGCACGCCAGCTCTGGCAGTGGAAGGTGTTAGCTCTGAAGAGAGTCGACAGGAACTCCAGAAGGAACATTTGGTGAAGAATCTGCCAACGGCCTTTATTACTTTCTGAACTACTCTAAGTTACAGGTATTTCCAGTTTTGTTCTGCAGATAATTTGAGCTCCATCTGTGGCTGATGAATATTTTTTAGTATGCTATTACAAATTATGGCTTTAGGCACTGCTGCACCCTCTCCCGACTAATTCAGCTACATAAAATATTGTATTCCCTGTTTGTGGGTATATTTCCCTAGCAAGAATTGCAGTGAGAAATAAGTGTTCTATTTTCTATTGTAATTTTTTGGTTGATTTGTTTCCAAAAAACAGACCGTTTTCAGTTTTATACTGAAATACACATTTATTAATTCTGAAGTGTAGATGTCCAATGGGGTCTACACGAAACTCTAAAGAAATCAGAAGAATCTACACATAAACTTTAATTCATACCAAAACCTACATAGTAACTATATCGTTACTCAATTTGGTTTTAGGTATACGGAGTTTATTATATTTATGTTGTGTATATCTTATACTATGCTCAATTTCTAATTAGTTTTAATCCTTTTGGTGGAATTATTTCCATAAATTAACAAAACTATACAATATGTTTTACTTTAATGTCATATCCGTGCCTGGAGGTAATCCTCAAGCCATTTCAGAGTGTAAATTATTACACCCTGGGTCTGTGTGGGCCCAGAGACCTGGCAGGTCAAACACCACGGATGTCAGAGTAAGGGAGAAGATGGTGTCTTACTAATGTGGTAGAACTGGAAACAAAGGTCAAGTTAGATGATTAAAAGAGCAAAGTGTAGAGAACTTGGGGATTCATATTAATTAGTGGATTTTGTACAACGTCAAAAATAATGCATGACATTATTAAAACGGAAGGATTGTTTGTTTTTTTTTTCAGCTTCCAAAGTGTATTAGAAATATAATATAGCAATTCTGGATTTAAATTCATGCATCCAAGCTTGGGGATTGGCTAAATCTGTGACTCTACAAAATATTTTTTTGGCTTATGAGTAAATTATGTTTATTTTTCTCCCTTAATCTACCATTCAGGTAAAGTTCATTATTAGTTATTTTGATAAACCATTCTAAATTCTATGGGCAAACCTTAGTGATTGTGATTTATCTTCAGTAAGCTTCTGGATTTCATTTGCTAAATTATAAAAATAACTTGTGTTATTTTAATAAAGTGAGATTGGTATATGTCATTTTGTTTTCTTGTAAAATCTTCCAATTTTGTTAAATAGACTTATATAAACTGCATAAATGAATCTGGTTGCTATTCTTGTATTCTCTGTAAAAGATAGTATAAGATAAGGTTTAAGAATTATTTGCTCTTAGAAGTTTTAATGAAATTTGATTATATGCACATATAGAATTTTGATTACTTACATAACTTCAGTTTTCTGATCTATTTTAAAATCTTGCCTTTTTAAACTAATATGGTCATTTATATTTACTTAGAAATGTCTCCATTTATTTACATTTTCAAATTTATAATTCTAAAATATTTAATAATTTTTTTCTGAGTTTTAAATTCCAAATGTACATTTCTTGTCTTTATACTTAATATTGAGTTTGGTTGTGTCCTTTATGGTATTTGTTTGCTTGTTACATTTTGGTTTTTCCTTAGTTAATTTATTCAATAATTTTTTTTCTGTTAAAATTTTCAGAGAACTACATTGTGGTTTGGTTTTGTGTTTGAGGGCATGCATCACAGCTACTTGACTTGAATTTATACTTACTTTAAAACTTTGGCTTTCTCTATGTGTATTAAAGGCTACAAATTATTTAAAAGTAATAATTTTCCTGCTTCCCATACGTTTTTGTGATGTAATGATTTCATTGTGACCTAGTTCCAAATATATCTTAATTGTTGTTGTAAATTGTGGATGATTTATAGCTATATTTTCATTTTTTAAATGTGGAATGATTTTATTTTAACGATATAGTTTTTAATGATTTTTAATTTTATCTTATTGGGATCAGAGGAGGTAAATCAAGTCTCCAGAATTTTTTGAACTATCCTTTCATGACTATAGGATGCCAATATTTGCAAATGTTTCATGTTTATTTTAAGTGCATGCATTTCTTTATTGGGTTAAATGTGCTCTTTATACACTGTTATATCAGATTAGTTAATCATATTTTTCTGACCTCCTATATACTTATTTATTTCTTGTCTGCTTGAGATATCACTTCCTTTTAAAATTGTGTTAACATCACAATTGCCATATTGCTGTTTTTTAAATTTTTCCTTATAGTTCTGTTGTTTATATACACACATATTTCAAAAAATCAAGCCTATTTTTTAGATAGAGAAATATTAATTATTTTTATATATTTTGTGGATTTTTCTTATTATACTGTAGCATCTCTCTGTCTTAAGTCTTGTATACGTTGATATGAAAAGTGTATTTGGCCTGTATTTGCCTCCTATCTTATTTTTCTCATCTCTTCATTTTGATCTTTTTCTACCCTGTTTCAGAAAATGATATAGTGTACACATTTAACTAGATTATCTCCCATATCAGAATTGTAGTCTTTTAATATCAATAAATTTAACTTACTGACAATTGTATAACTACTAATGTCTATTACCTGAATTCTGCTGCCTTATTTTACATTTTTCTTTGGTCTATTTTTTTCCCATTGTCTATTATCCCTCTTCTTTTAAATAATCAACTTTTATTTATTCTCTTTTCTCCAATATAAATTATTTCAGTTCATTTGAAAGATAAGAATTTCAGTTATAATATTTACTAGCTATCTACAAATTAATTTTATCTTACACAATTGGTTTTGTTTTCCCTACAAAGATGTCACATTGTTTAGTGTTTTTGTTCTCAGGCATGAGACAGGACCACTGGAGGTTTTCCTTTCCTTCTATGTCTAACTTCTTCTATGTTACGGTTTTCTGAAATAGAACTTCCCAGCTCCTTACCATTCAATGAAGGTGGGGTATGGACAGAGAACAGGTGTGAATAAGATGGTGATCCCTTCATCCATTGGAGGTACTTAGGCAAGTACTAGGGTAGCTGGAGTGCCCAGCTTTGTGGCTATGGGTAAAAGGTGCTATAAATACATAAAATCTGCACATATTTATGGAGGTATGTGTGACATTTTGATAAACACGCAGAATGTGTAATTGTGAAGTCAGAGTATTTCGGACATCCATCACCTCAAGCATTTATTATTTCTTTGTGTTGAGAACATTTCAAATCCTCTCTTATAACCATTATTGCTCACTATGGCCCCCTACTGGACTACCTAACATTAGAACTTATTCGGTAAAGAACGTATGAAATTTGCACAAGAATTTTATGGTCACTGTGTATAACTGTGTGTTTGTTCTCTCTTCTAATTAACTAATCCCTTTTCACACACCCCTCTGTACATACCCTTCCAGGCTCTGATAATTATCATTCTATACTCCACCTCTGTGCAATCAACTTTTTTTAGCATCAATGTATGATAAAGAACATGCAATATTGTCTTTCTGTTCTTTACTTATTTCATTGAACATAATGACCTCTGATTCCATCCATATTGCTGCAATTAAAAGTATTTAATTTTTTTTTTTTTTGGTCAAATAGTGTTTCATTGGGCATATATGCCATATTGTCCTAGCCAATCATCCAATGATGGACCCATGGGCTGATTTTGTATCTTTGCTATTGTGAATAGTGCTTGCAATAAACATGGGAGATGGCAAGTATCCCTTTGATATCTTGTTTTTTAATACGACGTGTAGGCGACTGAGCACCAGGCTTACAGAAGCAGCCACCGGCTCTTGAAGAAGGCGCAGGGAGTGAGACAATCTCCTAGCCGGCATGCAGATGTTTTGCAGCTGGGAGATAAGCCCTCAAGCCGCTGCATGAGATAAGATCAGTGTTCATTAGCAAGCAAGTGTTATACTTTGTAACATTTGTAAGGCAACAGGATGGGTGTCCAGCCCGGTCTGAAAGAGCACTTAGCAACCATTAAACTTGTGATCCTAGCACATGGGCCCCCACTCTCGTCATATCAGGCTTCAATAAAAGGCCAAGAAAGAGGTTTCCCGGGGCTCTCAAAAGAGAGATAGGGTGCCCACCTCTTTCAGGCATGTACCTTTAATCCGTGTCCTGGCTGTTTTTATTGGTGCAGTGACAGGATGCCACAGCGGGCACCAGACAACAACATAGTTACATTGACAACAGATTTGTTACCAGGATATTCAATACCTCTGGCTACCATTGCTTCTTGAATATCACTTCTTTGATCTGATTTAACTTTTTCTCCTTAATGAAATAAAGTTGAATGCTGGGAGTTTTTAATTCAAAGTTGAACTCCTCCAAAACCTGTTAAATAAAACAGGTTATTTTCTAAAATTGGGATAAAGTGGATTTGATGCCGCTTGATAACCAAGATGAATTTTTCAGCTTTTTTTTCACAGCATTGAGACTCCTCTCATGTTTGCAAAAAACTTGAGGCTGATTATGTTTGAAAAACTAAAACACTCCCTGAGTTTTGTAATAGACCACCAATTTATTTAACGTTTTAGCTAATATTTGATAATTTACTATTAGCACAACACAATTGCAAGCACTATGTATCAGTTCAGGTCTTTCAGAAAGAAGATGGTAAGAAACACAAGAATATATTGGAGAAATATCAGTCAACAATAGAACAGTGGAGGAACTGGAATAGCACAGCAAAGCCTCAGACCATAGCATCAGCAGGTCTCATTTGCTATGAATCTTCCTGATTTTCAATGACCATCTTCTATCTGGAAGTCTGAATCTCTGGCTATCCCAGAGAAGTTCTCCTCAGCAAGTCCTCAGAATGGATTTTGTGTGCTTTTAACCCTTCTCCTTCTCCCACATGGATACCTATAATTTGCACATTAATTTGCTTTGCTTGATCCCATATTTCTAAAATTATTGCAAAGTCTTTCTTTAATGACTTTTTGAATGACCAGGTTAGCCTAAATGCCTTGATTTACAGGTTGGAGAGTGTATTTATTTTATTGTTGAAGTCCTCTTCTACCTTTTGAAATTCTCTAGATGACTCCTCAATTTGTTTCATTTTGTTATATCATTTCTTATGTTGTCTAGAATTTTAGCGACTTTTTTGTTCATTTTTTGAAATAGATAGTTTTTCGTTTCTTTTTGTTGGTTTTCAATTTTCTCTTTAATTCCATTCTTCTTATTTCCCGTCCATATTGTGAATTCCTTTTACGTCATTTTAGCAATTTCCTTGTGTTTAGAGTTCACTAGCACACTCCATCGGGATGGACCGAGGGTGTCAAACTCTTGTTTTTTCATGTTGCCATGGCTCATTGGCTGGTTTCTTCTCATCTGAGTTCTCTTTTCTTGCTCAGGGCTAATAGGTTTGCAGGGCACCTATTCTTCTTTGCTGGGAACTCTCCTCCTTAATTAGAAGGAGGGGGGCTCCATAGATGTTGCTTCCTTCCTACTCTTTGATGTAGCAGGTGCACTAAAAGCCTATACTGCATCAGTTCTATTCTGTCCTCCTCACCTGTGATTGCCATAGGTCAAGCTGGTGCTGCATGATCTTTGCGAAGGGTGTGTTGTTCCCCAGATCATTGTGGGGAGTTCAAGTTGGTGACTGGATGAAACCTTATGCACAAAGGCTGGTGTTGTTGATACCAGAGTTTCAGGTTCTTGGTCTTGGAGATAAGAATGAATCAAAGTGATGCTGTAATTTCAGGTTCTTGGTCTCGGTGATTTGAAGAATAAATCCACGGACCACAAATCAGGGGTAAGTCAGAATTTATTTACAGAAAAGAATACAAAAATTACTAAAGCTCCTGGTAGAGAGAAAGAACTCAAGGGGGAGAGAAAAGCTCTCTCCGTTTCTCTCCTGGTCTTTCCCCATCTCTGCGGTTAGGCTCTTAATCTCCGGGTATATATAGGAGTATGGGTTCCTTGGCCAGGAAATGAATGAACACAGTCCCTTCCGCTGGGGCAAGGTGAATGAATGTATTAATGAATGGACAGAGTCCATTCATGGAATTGAGGCCTAGGAAATTCACATGAAATTGACCTGGGGTTCTGTATTTAGTCCTAAGTGTAAAGTGAAGGAGACACCAAGGCGCAGGTGTCTCCTCGGCAGTTGTCTGGTCTTTTTGGCTATTGCAGCCTCTGGTGGGAGGTCGGAGGTCACCCCCTCCTTGGCTATCATCCAGCCCGCTGGTTCCTCAGCTGGCTGCACCAAACGAACACTGCCAAGGTGGAGGCGGCAGGTCTACCAGCTCCGCTGAGCTGGCCGAGGCGCCAAATGTCCTGCATCAAAAGGACCACAGATCAGTGGTAAGATAGGATTTATTCACAGAAACAAATATAAAAACTTACAAAAACAAAAATTCCTGGCAGAGATAACCCAGGAGAGGAATAAGCTTTCCTGCTCCCTCTTCCAGGTTTGTCCTTGGGCTCTCTGCTCAGGGGGTTATATAGTCACAGGGGGTTGTTTTGTCAGAACTCAATGTTGACTTTTAGGGCATAGGTCTTTGCAGTTACAGCCAGTTGTCCAAATACCAGCAAGGTGTTGGAAATCTCAGTCCCTGGAAACTCACAGGAGGAGACAGCAAGGTGCCAGTGTCTCCCCCGCAGGTGTCTCGCCCTTCCAGCAAGCTGGTTCCTCTAGCCGGCAGCATCAACACCTCCAGGGCTAAGGTGGCAGGTCATGGGGCCACTCGTCCTGCATCATTGCCTTGACTGCTCTGCCTGTGATCTCTCCACAAAGTGACAGTAGCAGCCGTGTGAGGCAATCCAGACAGTGGTCATGGATGCCCAGGCTGCAGGCATTTGCTCAATCCATGTCCAGGTATAACAGTGGCTGAAGACCAGTCGGATGTCGGACCTTGGGGCAGTTCTTCTGGTCTAAAGGCAGTGGTGGAATCTCAGATGTGGGGTCTTGGGTTTTGGGGGCTATGTCCCAGGCCTGGTGGGAAGCTGTAGCCATAGAGGTAGAGCCTTGGGCTCTGGTATGGGAACCTCAAACTGTGACCTGCAGCAGCAGGGCCCTGCTAATGGTGGGCTGTTCCCACTTGGGGCTCAGAGGCAGCACCGCACAGGCAGCCCACTCTTCTGCCAGCTCAGGGACTGCAGTGGCCAAACTGCACCAGTAGGGGTCAGTTCCAGCGACTCAGGTACCGCAGAGCTCTCCCTTCCCCACCAGGTCCCACTGAAGCAGTTGCCCAAAGCTTCCCAGGTTTAGCCTGTAGTGTCTAAAGCAACCCTTCTGCTTGCATCCCACCGCATTGGAGAGAGGGGAGCTCGCCTCCTAGTTACGGGGTGGCCTCAGAGGGAACATCTGCTCTGTCTGCTCCTTCCACAGCCAACAGGGGACAACGAGAAGGCCACTGCTGCCAAGTTGAGCCCTGTGTAGATATGGTCTGTGTACCTCAGAGCTCAGGACAGCATCAGCTGCAGAATCCCAGGACCAGCAGTCACCAGATGCTTACTGCACCTGTCCTCTGGAGCAGGGACAGTGCAGACTCCAGGCAGCTCTCTGGTCTGTGGTATTGGGGGAGCCCCCATCACAGCTCAGCCACAGTGCCGCAGGGTGAGCGGGTCACCGCAGCGCCCTGTCCTCCTGGTCTTCCCGACGTGCAGACGCCTCGCTCCATAGACCCCGTCCATCCGTCGTGTGGATGAATCGCCCTGTCACCTCTTCACTCCAAGTGTCCCACATCACCTTTCTGGGGTTTCTCAGGGTTCCTTCTGAGAAGAGCTCTCTGAAGGAAGGTAGGCACCTGCCTGCCGTCTAGATCCCTGCCTGGGCAGCTTCCAGTCTCCCATCTTCCCAGGGATCATACTTAGTATGTTTTTTATGATTTTTATTTTTTTTTCAATTTGTCAATGTGTATTTTGTGACCTAGAACATATTACTGAATGTTCTGTGTGAGGCTGGGAAGAATATGTTTCATTCTATAAACATCAATTAGCTCTACTTTATAAATGGGGCCTTTCAGTTCAACTGTATTCTTAACTGATTTTCTGCAGGCTTTATTTATCTAATCACTGATAGAAGTGTGTTAAGTCTCAGACTATCCTAATAGATTTGTAAATTTATCCCTGCAATTCTTTCAGTTTTACCTCTCTTTTTTTTTCTCTCTCTCTCTTTCCATATCTCTGTTCAGGAGGGTTTTATTGGAGTGTCTTTGAGCTTGCTGAATCTTTCCTCTGCTATGGCCAGTTCACTGATTAGCCCATCAAAAAAATGCTTCCTTTCTTTTTCAGCTATTTTAGTTTTCTAAACTAAAGAACCAGATTTCTTTCTGGTTCTTTCATAGAGTTTTAATTATCTCTGCTTACATATACATCTGGTCTTGTGTGTTGTGTAATTTTTCCTACTTGAGCTATGACATAATAATAGTTATTAATAGTTCTTTGTTAATTCTAAAGTTGGTGTTATAGCAGATTCTTATTCTGCTGCTTTTCCTTTTCTGAATGTCTTTTTTTTTCTTGCGTTTTAGCATGACTTGATATTTTTTGTTGAAAGATGGGTATAATCTATCCAATAATAGGAACTGAGTCAATGGGGCCTTTGATGTAATACTTCATTGTAACGAGTGTAGGAATTGAGCAGTGTTTAATGTTCACTGTAGCTGCAGGTACCTGAGGCTTCACTTTCCTCTAGAACCCTTGTTGTCATTATCATTGTCGTTTGCTGCCCGTTTCTTTGATTTTGGCTAAGAACTTCTTAAATAGTCTGCACTCTATGGCTCTCTCTGTAACTACTGTTGTTATGCTGCAGCCCATTTCCATGGTGGTAGGGTATTGCAGAGGGGAAACATTCTATAATCTTGTTACTAAATCTGAGTTTATATTTTATTGGTCATGATCCTCGAGTGCATGTCATGGTTTTGTCATGATTTTGCCCCTTGTGTGATAGGGAGGCTTGAAGGTGCTGGAGTTGTCTAACTGCCTTTCCCCCAACTCAGATGAGGCTCCGATAAAGTGGTTTCTTTGAAGGCTGGCCCTTGTTTTTGGAGAATTCTTGAATGTATTTTAAAATGGCTACTTTCACATGGTTACACTTCAAAATAGTTATTTTTATTCTACCTATGCATTGAAGCAAGAGCAAATTTTTTCATCTTCACTGTGAGAACTTGGTGGGACTTAGGGTAACAAAACCCAGGAAAGTGTCTAGCCCCTAGGACTGCTCACAAGAGCTTTTAACTCTTGAGTGGTCCACACTCATCCTCTAGAAATGCATCAATTACCTTTTGAGTGTTCCTTGCAGTTAATGGCTCCTGGTGAGCTGATCTAAGCTGTATTTCTCCGTATTAGTCTGTCTCTCTGGCTGTCAAACTGATGGTTTGACTTATAACCTCATGTCTCTGATGGATCTAAGAAAAGTAGCTGATTTTCAGCTTGATCGGCTTTTTCTTTTGTGAGGAAAGGAATAATGAATTATAAATTCTCCATATTTTGGAGCTAAAACCAGAAGTCAGTTTATTTAATGTTAATAATTTTTGAATGTTAATGGCAGTGCCAGAAGAGCACAAAACATAAAATTAATTCCTTAAGATTTTGTTTTATATTAAATCATGTTGTTATATATTGCAGAGTTAATGAGATTATTCAACCAGAATAAATAAAATAGAAATATTATTCCCATTAGTGTTCTATGCGGAAATGTAGCCCCTATAGAAGTCTTAAGCCACATCTAAATAGACTATCTGCTATTGTCCTATATCTTGGATAGCTTGGATTGTTAGCTTGATTAAATAGGGTTAACTAACTGTGGGCTTCCTTAGACATGAGTATATCGCATCACCTACATGTTCAAGTAGCATGCTGGTATACAATAAATTCAAGGATTGTTGAAAGGACCATTTATTTGGTATGAAGAACTCCCAGATTAGAGACTATGTTATAAACATCATTACATTTTGCCTTTTCAGCAAGCAATATGAATATATGAGTCATCATGTGTTAATAATATATGATGTAACACATGTATTTAAAAGTGAATAAATATTTTACTAAAGTCCCGAAAAATGTTAGTCTATGGTACAGTGAATATTATAAATTCCTCTGTAATACACAATTAAGAGTGAATCAGATGTGCTTGTATTTAAATCCTAGCTCTACCTTGTTCCACTGGGCAATTTACATTGTCCCTCTGAACTACCTCCTCATTATGAAATGGAGATAATGGCTTGACTATAATTTTGCTGTACATTAAAGTGATAATATTTAAATATCTAAAACCACACTGCACATATATTTGTTCCTTTATAAATATTTATTTTCCTATTGCCCATCACTCCACCTTTTTTGTAAACATCATTAGCTAGCTCTGCCTGCAACAAGATTTTCATGTATATAGTATAATAAAGGTAAGTAATATAAAATAACCATTATTTAGTTTTATTTTCTAAGGGGATCAAATATGATTCAAAACGCATTGATAGATTCTTACATCTCCCTCATGGAAAATAAAAGACCCCACTTCATCTTTATTTCTTCCCCTGGCTATGACTTGTCTCACTTAATCTCCGGCTGTGGTTTCCCTTCCCACCCCCTCATTCACTGTGCTCGGACTACAGGCACATCAGGTATGCTTCTTCCTCTGAAACTTTACAAATCTTGTTTTTATCTGGCTGACATAATCTTTCTCTACATAATCTTAAATATTCCCCCCTGTCTTCCTTTTATATGTTCTCTGACCCTCCTATTTAAATTACAACCTCCTGGCAGTTCCTTAGGCATTCTCCATATTATCTTTCCACAGAGTTTACCATCATCAAACATACCATGAATTTTACTGTTTATTATGTTTCTTGTCTTCCTCAAATGGAAACTAATTTCCATAAAAGCAGCCAATTTTGAGTGTTTTATTCACTGCCATAATCCAGCACTCAGGGAACACCTGACACATGGTCAATGTTTACAAATATCTGTGGTGTGCATAAATGAATACATTGGCATTGTCAGTAAAATATTTATTAAAAGAACCTATAGGATCTTTTAAGAAGTACCTGAAGGTTATGCCTTGTCTCATTATTCTCTGTTCTAAGGGAAGAAGAGCTAATAAATCCCCCCTCAAAAGAAAGTGAAGCAACGACAGATTGATACTGTTCTTCTAATCTTATCATTGTTTTTCACAGAGATCAGTTCTCAGACTTAGTTTCCAAAGACAGAGAAAGAGAGAGAGATTGCATGTGTGTCTCTTTTTCTGATACACTCAGCATGTACATTACTATGACAATATAAGCATTACTTTATAGAAAATATATATTTATGCTCCATTTTCAATGAAATACTAATTTGGTATTTCATATTATCCAGGTGTGTAATCATAACAGCTAAGTTTTCAAATAGTGTAGTGAAGTCTCCAAATTGGCAGATATTCTATAATATAGTACAGACTATAAGTGGGGAAGATGAGGATTTTTCTTAACTATTCATTTATATTAATATATCTTAGAATAAATACTTGATATTCTAAATGCACATTCATTAAAGTAGTCGGTTTGCATTATATTATCCCAGGGGCCATTAGGCAAGCCATAAATGTCTTTAAGAAGCTTCTGATATTTTCATATTGCAAGTTGAGTATCTACCATCCACTCTGTACAATGCCTAACACTGGAGATGCAAGGTAGAGTAAAACAGATTTCTTCTCTGCTCTATTCACCCAGGAAAATTTGTCTTTCTCTTCTACTAAAGCAATGCTACTTTAATTTTGTATGTTATCTGGAATTATCGCTTTTCTTTCTTTGTAAACTCCCAAACCACACTTTGCTTGTAGGCATAGTTAATTTTATGTATCACCTTGGGTAGGCTATGGTGCCTCATTGATCTATATGAAGGCTTGTTTTAATATGATTAACATTTAAATCAGTAGACAAGATAGAGATTCCCTTAAGAATGGGGCTCTTCAAGACCAAAACAGAAAATTTCCTTGAGTTTCCAGTCTGTTACCTTGTAGAATGAAGACCAAGGATTGGAAAATGAAGTCCTACAAATGTCTCCAGCCTGCCTGCTGGCCTGCTCTACAGATTTCAGAATTATTACTCCCACAGTTGCATAAGACAATTCCTTAAAATTAATGTCTCTAGATATGGGCAGATGATATATAAATAGATGATAGATAGATATATAGATGAAGATATATGTATATGTATACACCCTGTTGTTTCTGTTTTGCTGGAGAATTCTGACTAAAACTCTTGTATTAACAATATTTTGTAATTTTCTCAGGAACAGGAATTTTGTCTGTCTTATTCAGTGTTGTGAAACATAATCAGTATATAATGGGTTGAAATTAATTTTTTGTCATATTAAAAAACATTTCTTCATCATTTTTTTTTCTGGATAAATTCTCTAGTGCTAATTTACTGAATTACTTTTATATTAATACCAGAAGAATAGTGAAATAAGTAGAAATCTTAGAAAGGGGAAGAATCTCAGATTCCCAAGTACATGTATAAATAATCTTGGAGCTAGGCTGGCTGTTGCTTGGAATGATTTGCAAATAAACACAAGCCAGAATCAGAAGAAATCAGAAGAATAAATAAAATACTTTACCCCTAGACACAAGATTACACAAACTACAAAAAAGCCAGGGTGATTTTTACCTGCAACGAGCAGGAAGAATACACAGAGGGGTTAAGAGAACTCTTGGTTTTCCAATGAGGGTCAGTAGACAGATGCTTTGGCCCAGGAGCAAGAAGGACCTGAAGGAATAGTGTGATGGTGTTACCCTGTATTGAAAATGTTGACTGTCATCCATAATTCAACTTGTAATTTTTTACATACTCTTTTTTGTTCTTCTCTCTCTCTCTCTTTTTTTAACTTTCAGATTAATATATGGGCACAAATTATAGTTTACATGGTTTGGGTTTGTTAGGTAGAGTCCAAGTTGTGGTTGTGCCCCTCACTCAGGTGTGCCAAGTACCCCTGCATTGTGCCTGTAAGGTAGGAGCACAACAATCTCTCTCGCTCTCTTCTCCTCCTTCCCCTCTCTGTCCCCTAATCTTGACTTTAATCGTGTTTTTCTTTTGTGTGGGTGTGTATTTGTTCATCTACTGTTTTCATATTAGTATCGAGTATATTGGATTCTTGCTTTTTCACTCTTGTGATTCTTTACCAAGTAGAATGTTCTACTCTATTCAGGTTAGTATAAAAGATGTAAAGTCTCTATCTTTTTGTGGCTAAATAGTATTCCATTGTATACATATGCCACATATTCTTTATGTCCCTTGGGGTGTTGAAATACTGCTTTAAGCTTCTCCCCCATGGGAAAACTTTGTAGTCAGCTTTTTCTTTAAGGAAAAAATAGAGACACAGGGTTTGAAAAGAGCTGCTGGAACCTGAAAATATGACTAACTATTGCCAGTAGATGCGATATTTAGTTACTTACATATCTATCTATATCTCATGTAATATGTCATATTATATACACATAACTGCATATGTTTGTTTTTTAATCAATTCCAGAAAGTTTGTGGCTCTATTAAAAGAGTTTTCTCCTAACACTTGATCTCTTAATTAATTTTAGTCAGTTCCAATTATATACTATCCGGCACATCATTAAATAATCATTTTCAGTCTTTTCACTATTTAAAACTCATAATATTTCTGGTCTATTCTATTTAGATTTTTATTTTTCCTATAATTTCCTATTATTATTTCATTATATCAAAATTATCTTTGGTCATTGTAATGGGTATCTGTGAGAAAGAGAATAAACATTTGGTATAAAATTTTTATCTTGATAAAAAAGTTGGGGAGAGCAGAGAGAGAAAGAATGAGGAGGGTAGGGAAAGGAAGAGCAGAGAGAGGGAAGGAGCAAGGGGGGTGGGGTCTTGGTGTGTGCCACACCTTTTGGGGGCAAAACACGATTCTAAGAGGGACTTTACCCAACAAATGCAATCAGTGTAACGTGGTTTCTTGTACCCTCAATGAATCCCCAACAATTAAAAAAAAAAAAAAGTTGTCCTAGGGTTGTTGAATTGACTATTAATACTAATATTTGTCTATTAATAGTTTTTATTTACACAATTTAATATTTTACTACCACCAGTATAACCCACAAAATTTTGCAAGTGTTTACCTAAATATAAAATTTTTGGTTCTAAATAATTATCTAGCCGAAAATGTAGCTGATGTCTTTTTACTTAAAAAACTTCTAAACATGATAAGGGTAACAGTATGTTTTAAAGATTGTTGTTAGTGCTACTAGAGATTGCTAGGTAAATTCTTCAAGGAAAAGAAAGTCTTGGAAGAATATAAAGGTAATGTACTAAAAATATACATCGAAAGTTGTTGCTAGTAAACTTAGATAAACTAAAAATACATAAAATTAAAAACCAAGTGTATGAAATAGTAGTTATCAGCTACAGGTCTAGCACATTAAAAGTTAAAGTCTCTAGTGCATAAATTAGAAATCTATATTACATATTTTTATTTGTATTAAAATAAAATAACTTCTATATTAATAATAAAATATATGTTATTTGTATAATAAAGTACAAAAGGCAAAGACAGGTTATATTCTGCTGTTAGAAATATACAATAGTCTATGTCTTTTGAGATATTTTTATCTATCAAAATCAAATATGAATTTTTATAACATTAGGGAAATATTGGCTTGGAGATTGATAAAGTAAAAGCCTCTCGAGTCCAAGAGAAATTCAGAAATTTGTAAAATATTATTTAATTGTTAATTCTAGAAAGTGAATATATTCTAAAAATACATGACTAAAATTATTTGCAGAAGATACCAGGAAATTTATTTTACTTAACTTTTTATATCTTTCCTTTGCTTAATATTTATCAACTATTTTCCTTTTAAGTTGAATTTATTTTTAAAGTATTTATTTCTTAAAGATGTGAGTTAAAAATTGTAAAAAAAAAAAAAAAAAAAACACTTAACAATATAACCAGTGTACTGTATCAAATTTATTTCACAAATATCAATATGTAACTTAACTGGATAGAACTTAATTTAGAGAGAAACTTTTATCAATAGCTATAAGTATCATAACCATGAGAAATTATTTTTAAGAGTACTAGCTGGAGGATCTTCGGGTAATATATTTAATCTACCTTATGTCATTTATAAGCTTTGTGATATAAACTTCTCATAAATAATGGTAGTTAAATTCACTGTGTCCTTTACCCTAAATCCCATTAAATCCACAAACTAAGCATAAAAATAGGATATATTTCATCACTAATAAAATAGAAAAAGACTGTCACATTAAATTAAATAATATAAAAAATACCTAATAGAATTAAATTTTGAATTAATTTACTAAAAGCTAATAAAATACACATCTAATTGTAAGTGGAATTAGACTTCTCTTCAAGAAAGCATGATGCCATGAAAAATCCTACCAAGAGTACTGTGTTTAGAATAACTAGATCTTAGTGTCTGTGAACAATATGAGAGGGAGAAAACTCAATGTTAGAATTCTCAGATTGCAAGAACAGCCATGCTTCTCTCCAGGGGTCAAGGGGGTCATTGGGGGTCAACAACAACAACAACAGCAACCATGACCACAAGCCAGCCCCTCACTATGAATAATATATTTTTTCTAACAAGAATATCCAGAAAAAGAGCAAGACGATGACATAAAGTGGCAGGATAAAATGTGAAAGAAATAGAAAATTAAGATGGACTAAATAAGCATCAAGTCACATAACAAATACCTGTGACCGATGGTGCATCACATGGACCACCTCTCATTTCATTAGGTAGTGAATAAATAGAGTGCAATGAAAATACAAACAAAAGAAATAAAAAGGATCATAGCAAAATCAACAACAATGAGAAGGAATGTCTAATAGCTAAAAATTATATATATAGCATAAGAGATAGAAATAAGAAACAAGAAACGTAATGAAAATATATTAGACCAGAGCCATGTGTTAAGCCAGAGCATAGTCTGTGAAAAATCAGACAAAAGATAAAAAGATCAAAGGAATTAAACTTGATACATGAGGAGTTTAGTTACTGAAGGCAAAAAAAGGATAGAGAATGTAAACAAAATATATATTTCTGATATTAAAAATAGGACAATTCATACAATTATCAAAAATGGTGTAGAAAATAACTTTTTTCATTTTATAGTTTAAATTAACACTAGACTCCAGAAGACATTAAACATTCCCTATCATTTGCTGAGATAGAAAAGCTGATTTCGTAGGTCTCAGTATCAAGTTGGAGAATATTTATTTTTTAGGGCTTACTAATCATCCTGTTTTAGACTTATGGAGATTGTGGTTGTGTTTTGGAGAGATCACTTTTCATCAACATTCATTTATCTGTTTAACAAATAGTTATTGTGTAAGTCCCCTGTGCAAGGTAGTGTTCTAAGTTCTTGAGAGCATTAAAACAACAACAAAAACAAACAAACAAAAAATCCCTGCCATAATGGAGCTTACACACTAATTCAAGTGAGTATGGAGGTGCGATAATAGAAGACAGTAACAACACACATACATATAAACATCAATTATATACTTGAAAGAAAAAAATCAGGATAAAGGGGATCATGAAGAATAATGGGAAGTGTGTTGCAATTTAAATAGGGTGAGTAAAATAAATTAATTTCAAAAGTGATATTTGACATATTGAAAAATACAGTGACTGATGTAGAACAACTTCGGATAATTAACATAAAAATGATAACATTTGAAAACACTTGGTCACATTTAATGTAACAATGAATCAAGGCAATGATCATTAATTATGATGAAACAATTAGGTAAAGGGTTGATGGGAGCTTTAAAATAAATAAATCAAACTAAAATCTTGATCAATCTTAATACTATTGAGAGTAAGGTAATCAGACATTTCATCTAATATGATAATAAGAAATATACAATCCCATGCGTTTGTCACCCAAAGAGAACCTGAATCTAATCATGATTTTATACATATTTATCTGATTATTTGAAATATGGGGCAAATAAACAATAACGCAATTCAAATTCTAGAGATATTATGAAATTGTTTTCTTAGACAACTAGAATGTGGGAGGATTCTTTCCATTAGTGGTAGACATCTTATTTATTTTATAGTTATTTATTGTAATTCTGTGTCATTTTATTTGTCTATTTCAGATTAACTTGCATATGTGTTACAATTTTTACATCTTCCTATAAATATGAATTTTTAAACATACAGTTACCCTATATATATTGACTGATAATAACATACTATAATAATTTTCTATTGGTCAATAGAAGCCTCGAGTATATTCAGTTTCTTACTATTCTTTAATGATCAGTAATGATCTGTATTAGCTACAGTGGTTTTCTATAAGTATTGTCTTCATGTTTTCTGGCTTTCTTATACTTTAACTCCTCATAGGTGAAATGTGTCCCTAATTAACACCACATAGCTGAATTTTATGTGTTTATTGTTATTTTTCCATTTTTCCTAGAAAACAATGTCATATCCTTGACATTCTCTTTCTGCATCACCACTCCTTTTACTGTGGTAGGCAGGCCTTAGCTAAGAATAGGGCAGTGAAAGTCTGGAGGATCTGTGAGAAGATCACGTGCACTGTTGTGAGTACATGATAAGGGTAACAGTTGAAGTCGATAAACTTCCATGAAAAATTCTCTGTTGCAGAGGTAGATGTTTGGAACAGAATAGAGAACCAAGAGATGAACCCAGCTACTTACCACTATTTGATCTTCGACAAGCCAATTAAAAACATTCAGTGGGGGAAAAGACTCCCTTTTTAACAAATGGTGCTGGGAGAACTGGCTGGTGACCTGTAGAAGACTGAAACTGGACCACCTTTCACCACTAA
>CAUYRH010093312.1:0-11194 GCA_963574655.1 Perodicticus potto
TTTATTTACAGAAAAGAATACAGAAAACACTAAAGCTCCTGGTAGAGAGAGAGAACTCAAGTGGGGAGAGAAAAGCTCTCTCCGTTTCTCTCCCGGTCTTTCCCCGTCTCCCCCTTTAGGCTTTTAGTCTCGGGGTATATATAGATGTATGGGTTCCTTGGCCAGGAAACGACTGAACACAGGCCCTTGCGCAGGAGGCAAGGTGAATGAATGTATCAATGAACGAAGACAGTCCCTTCCGCCGGGGCAAAGTGAATGAATGTATCAATAGTATAGATAACAGAGAATGTACTTGTACATTCGTTCACAGCTTCTCCTTCCCCCGCACTGAAAACTCAAATCTCCTGTCCTTATTGCCTTCTCTTCCTCACTTGGTAAAAAATACATCACAATTTATTTGACTTTCTTACTTTAACTATATTCTTTTTGATCATTTTTTTTTCTGCTCTGGGCTTTTTAATTGCCCATCTCCCCCCACCCCGCCCTTGTTGCAAATGCAGCATATGTTCTCACCTAGTCACTAAGATCACCCACTTCAGAATCATACTTTTCATGAAAATGAATCACATGCTTAAAGAAATTCTTCATAAAACCCTCATGTTTGTGCTAACTACTGACCTGTTGCCTTAGGCTTGCTATGGAATTTTCATCTGTAATTTCTTTTCATCACATCATTTCTTGGCATTCAAGTCTTCCTCATTTTTCCTTTTCTTGAATTCCTTCTATCTTTGTTTTGCTAAACCACATATTCAGGTAACTTTTTAATTTTTATTTTTCAAAAGCTTGTGTGGCTATTAAAGTTCCTCAGTCCATGCCTGTCTAGAAGTGAGTTTATTTACCTTTTAGAACTAGTTAATAATTTTTCTGGGTATAGAATACTCTGCTGTAAAAATGCCCCTTCAGAACTTTGAAACATTGCCCTCGTTGTCCTCTAGCATCTAGTGTTTGTAATGTTATTAATCATTATGTTTTCTTTTTTTATTTTTCACCAGTCTCCCATCCCTCAGAAGCTTTTAAGATCATGCTCCCCACCCTTTTTTTTTGAGGCAGAGCCTCAAGTTGTCACCCTGGGTAGAGTGCTGTGGTGTCACAGCTCACAGCAACCTCCAACTCCTGGGCTTAAGCTATTCTCTTGCCTCAGCCTCCCAAGTAACTGGGACTACATTTGCCTGCCACAATGCCTGGCTATTTTTTGGTTGTAGTTGTCATTGTTGTTTGGCAGGCCCAGGCCGGATTCGAACCTGCCAGCTCTGGTGTATGTGGCTGGTGCCTTAGCTGCTTGAGCTATAGGCGCTGAGCCAAGATCATGCCTTTATCACTGTTTTTCTGAAATTTTGCTTATATATTACAGTGTGGTCTTTTCTGCACTTACTGTGCTGGACTTTCATTGGGCTCTTTAAAATTGAAGATAAGAGTTTATGAAACTCTGGGGGTTTTATTCTATTATTTCTTTATTCCCTTCCCTCTATTTTCTTGTTCCATCTTTCTGGAACTCAGATTAGATAAATATTCAACCTCTTGGATGTAATCTTTTACATCTATTAATTTTTTATATGTTTTCTCTTTTCTCAAGTGTATTTAAAAAATTATATATATAATTTTCAAGAAAGTATTTTTTCTCTGCACACTCCTTTTCATAATATTCCATTCTTATTTTATGTATGCAACATTTTCTCAAATATTGCTGAGTATTTTAAATAGGGTTGTTTTGAACTTATCTTCTATGCCTTGAATTACCCCTTTTTCCTCTGGGCTCTATGTAAAAATTATTACATTGTATCCTTCTATTGTAAGTTGTTAGTTTTCTTAAATGTCATGTAACCATAGATGGTATATTAGAATTTAGTGATGTAAGAACAGGTTTTTTTTATATATATATAAAAGTCAGTTGCTATTGATTTCCTCTGGTGCTATGTCAGTCTCTTTCTCTGCCTGAAAGGGAAGACATATTGGTTGTGGGGGAGATTTAGTTTGAACGACAAAGGGACAGAAATAAGGGAGGCAGGTTGAATATCTCCCCTATTGTCAAAACAAGTAGGTCTTTACTATGGGATATTCGAGAACCACATAGGATTTCAAACCATTCAATTCCTTTACAGAGTAATTCTCCTTTTTGAAAATAAAGGAAGTTTCTCTTTATGGGGCTGTTAGGATGGCATACCTGTTGTAGCTGTTTCTGAGATAGTATTTCCATTCTGAGTTCCACCTCACTTCCCACTCTCCCTCATTGTACCAGATAACTCCTAGCCCAGAATTTCACCAATTTAAGACATTGTGCCCCTGCTTCTTCTCCTTCTGTTTTTGTATGTATTATGAGCTGTGGCATCTACCACTATTACATCTGTCAAAATAACCCCTTTGCTTTCAGTCTTTCAGATATTTGTCAAAATCTCTGGTCAACCCCTAGCCCTTTATCTCCTTTTCAGTTCCATTATAGATGTATTCCCTTTTATATTTCTTTACTGTTGTTTCAGTGGGGATTGGCAAGAAGTAAAGTTTAACATTCAGAAGGAGATTGAATACATTTTAGATAAATCTTATTCTACTGAAGTCTGCTCCATAGCAAAGAGAATTATAGAAGGGAGTCAGGCTATTTATGCTAATTTTTATGTAGTAGTTCTTTCTTTCAAATTCTGTTTCCAGAAGTTCCCTTGATATTCTAAACATTAAAATGCTGGTTGGCATGCTCTATTACTAAATTATGCATGATGAGAATTTAACATTTGTATGCAAATCTTAATTGTTATTAAACAACCCATGCTGTACAATTAAAATCTGCATGCACATGTTTATGAAGCTTATAGTTTACAAAGTATTCACATATGTCTCAGTTGAACAACATTATAAGCCTTTAAGGTAGATATATCAAGTTATACTATTTACTATATAGTGGTGAAGAGAATCAGGCTGCTTTTTTTCCAGTCTTGGATTGGCTACTGAACTTTCTGACAACTATCATGATCTTTCATAAACAACTTTCCTTGTGCTTAATTTTCATATGTATAAATTTAGAATAATAATAGCAACTCTTTCAAAGGATAATGATAAGAAATTACAGTACCTGTTAAAATGTAGAACAGGGTCTGACACATAGTAAGTGTTAAAGAAAGAGTAGATATTATTTTTATTTTTATTTTTCAAAAATTTTTCAGGTTAATATAATATGTGATTACGTTACATTATTTGCATTTATAAGGTAAAGTCCAAAGTCCGAGTTGTAGTAGAGTCCTTCACCCGGGAAGTGTGTCATATACCCCTACATTGTATCCATTAAGTGGGAGCTTACTGAGACCTCTCTCCCTTTCCCCCTACTTGAATTTACATGTGTTTTTCTCTCATGTGGGCCTGTAGTTGTTGATCTACTATTTTCAGATTAGAACCAAATACATGGAACTAATCTGAAAATGGATGCTTGCTTTTCCATTCTTGAGATACTTAGGAGAACATTTTTCAATTCCACCCAGGTAAATACAAAAGAGGCAAAGTCTCCATCTTTTTATGGCTGAAGAGTATTCCATGGTGTACAAATACCACGGTTTATTAATCCATTCATGGGTTGATGGGCACTTGGGCTGTTTCCACATCTTTGCAGGTGTGAATTGAGCTGTTATAAACATTGGAAAGCAAATGTCCTCATGATTAAAAGTGGAGAGGTATCCATTTAAAATGGACATTAAATATATCTTATCTGTGCCTCCTATTAAATTAGACTATTGAATTGTTGCCATAGTGTGTCACAGTTAAGCAAATATTTCTCCCATTTAAAGAAGCTTTTTGAGAATATGGACTAGATCATTTTATCTTTCCATTCCAATGCAGTATAAATCAAATGTATGTAACATTTTAAGCTCGGTGGTATTGGATTATAGTTACCTACAGAAAGAGGTATTAGAGACAATACCAAACCTATGTGCTTACTTCCATATTCTTGGTCCCTCTAGAGACAATGAATTTACAAAAGTGAAACTGTCACTGTGTAGTTTTCCAGAATATTTATAACACTACTTGTCTTTGGATCTCTAATGAGCTAAATTATCAACACATCAATACTTACAGGGTAAAAGTTAGAAAAAACCAAACAGCTGTAAGCCTAGGTACTCAAGAATCTGCCAATGTTTTCCTTATCCTCCACTGGTAGTTACTTTTATTTCTGATGCTGAGATGAGATTTGAGGATATAGATTCTAGAATACCTTTTTTTTTTTACCTTTCTTTTTTGCTTTTTATCTTTTGCTTCTAAGATGCTTGTGCAATCCAGAATGTTCCCACACATTATTCTGAAGCTTCAGAGCAGTATAGTCAAAGCCTTCTAGGGCATGGAAATTTTGTTTATGACAAGAAGAAAACAGACGGGATATGAATAGGTTTGGATACCCAAGGATATTAATGGCATTGCATAAAAATAAATAAATAATGCTAAATAGTATGCACATTACCTTTATTCTTCTTCATGATATTTTTCCAAAATCCAATGTCACAGAGAGAAAATAATTTTTAGTAATAGTAGAGGTAGACAGACAATTAGAGGTAATTTTTTCTTCCTTACCACAGATACCAAAAGGGCACAGATTAGAGTTTTGAACAATAAGACTATACATAGTATAACATTCAAAATGTGACAAGCCTTCAGAGAATTTCAAAGTTAACATAGAGAGTTTCTGTCTCATGATGATAACTTACATGTATTCACAGATGGCATGCTTGTCCATATTTTCTGGTATGTTGGATGGATTTTTAAGAATGTGACTAATACCTATTTGAGGCTAGTTGAAATTGACATTGTCATCAAGCAGTGTTCATGCTGAGAGCACCTACCGATCATATTCTGATGAAGTAGTGAGCAATGAATCACCATACATTCTTGGTTAAGAAAAAAAAAAGGATTTGGGAGTGCTATAGAACCTGAACAAAAGGTAGATTACAGTGGCAACAGAACTGGTGAGGGAGGTCTTGGTTCTTCCCATATACCATGTCAAGAATAGGGGACAGGAGGGTCCTGCCAAAACAACATCTAAGTGTGGCAGTGCTTAAGGAGAGTGTTCTGTCCCCTATTTCTTACTGCTAGCTGTACTCTGACACTAGCTCTCTATGCCGTTCTGCCAAAAAGAGCCAATACCAGACATAGCCCTGAAACTTCACCAGCTATAGTGGACCTCGGATGGCCCATTTCTGAGGACTTGGGACAGAGATTTGCATTTGCACTAGAACATACGCACTATAGCATTTTGATATTAGAAGTCTGTCACAGGTTGGTTTTCTTGGGAAGAAGACTCTGAGTTGGAATTAGCATACAAAAAGTTAGAGTGGGCTCTTGCTGGGGACAGGAAAGGACAGAACTGGGCAGACAGAGAAGTCAAGCTGTGACGAAGTCTCAATGGTAGACTTTAGCCAGCTCCGTAGGTTGATTTGAAGCTGAGATGGCCTTTCAGTGTTGTACTGAGTTGGGACCAAATGAACAGGCCCCTTACATTCCTACATTAATCAGTAATTAGATTTGGGTCACCCCAGGAAGGGAGTATGATTGTGAGCCAAATGTTTCTCATCAGCTGAGGCAGTCCTGGAAAGGCTGGAGCCTGACAGCTGAGGGCCTTGTGCCAAAGATACTCTCAGGAGCTGTAATCCTTTAAGTGGGGTCTGGGTGGTGGGTCACAGCATTCCCCACAAAGTCTAATTTTGGTGCAGCCAAGTCTCAGTTCAAACATAAAGGCTGGCCTGTGATTTGAAGAATGTAATGCTCCCTGTTGTGTATCTTGCCAATTTGTGAGCAGGAAAGATTTCCCTTATTCAATACTAAGTCTAAAAACAGGGATCTAACTGGTTTTCATTGATGCTAGAGCCCCATGGATGGCTCCAAGACAGTGCTGACAGTAACGACAAGGACATAGCCGATGTTTACTGGGTACATATCATGTGCCTGGTGCTGGTCTAAGCCCTCTACATGAGTTACTTCATGAAGTCCCCACACAAACTTTATGATATAGGTAGTTTTGCATGTCACAAATGAGGAAACTGAGGGAGTAGAGGCAGTGAGGTAACCACTAGTGCCTCTTTTTCTGTGACTCAAAGGAGATAAGGAATTCTGGGGTAGTAGGCTGTCCCAGGTGCAACCAATCTTTCTTATTCTCCTGTATTATTTTATGCTCTCAGGTGCTCCTGGGGAGCAAGGTTCACCTACGCAGCTTGAAAAACAAAGTATCGTGCTTGCTTTGGCAGCACATATACTAAAATTGGAACGATAAAGATAAGTTTTGCATGGGCCCTGCGCAAGGATGACACGCAAATTCGTGAAGCGTTCCATATAAAAAAAAAAAAAAGAAAAACAAAGTATCAGCCAGTGAAGGCATCAGGTGCTGGTATGAGATCAGACTTTCTAAGAAAGAACGTGATCTCCTAGAAGGCTTTTCTGAGTTCTAAATATAAGAGCAGTCCAGGAACCAACTTGAAAACACTCTAGAATCTGTCTTCAATTTAGATTATGTATATATAAAAAGAGAGATCATGTGGATATATGCAAATATAGTCTCCCATTGCCTTCATTAACCCTGAGCGATAATTTGGTCTCTGCTGCATATGACACAGAGAACTTTGCCTGTAAGTTGAAGTAGTTAAACTAAAGGATCTTTAAGGCTCCTTCTACCTCTGAAAGTTTTACTTTGCTGTGAAAGTCAATAGTAATTAATACAGGGACTTCAGAAGGAAAAAAAAAGAATCAGAAAGGCTCTGCAAATATAAAGCGTCATGTGCTACTATAAATAACTGAACACGGTTCTTACCTGTAGTTTGGATTCATGAGACAGAAGCAATCCCTTCCTTTCATAAACTTGGCTATGTCCTGCAAGTTTCAATGCATTTTAAAATTAAAATGGTGATTGGCTTTCCATTTAAATCCTGTTTGCTGTCCTCCCATTTCATCTCCCAATTTGTAGCCTTAGTGAAAACACCAAGGACATCCTCAAAGAGAAGGTTATTTGAAGCAGCTGCCACACAAGCCTTGTGCTTTGGGATTGTCATCTTTAAACTTTGTCTTCACCTTTGCCCCTCAAAGCTCATGGAGCTGAAATTTGAGGAGCCTCAGGAAACAAGCTGTATTTGAGTAGGTGAATCATAGGGTAATTATAGAATACAATTCAAAAGGAGGAAGAAATGCTCAACTGCAACCTCTTAGTTCCATTCTACAAATTCTGTTGGGCATGAGGCACTGTGGTGGGAGATGTCAGACATGTGGGCATAACTGCTGTCTCCAAGAAGCCCTCAGTCCAGTGGGAGAAGAGAGATACATTCAGAAATGTCTATCACTATCACAGAAATGATTCACAGATATAGAGAAAATGTGAGCAGATAAGAAGAATAATAATAGCTATCATTTATTGAATATTTACTAAAAGCCATGTATTTTACAAACATCTTTTTATTTAATCATTCCATCACTTGCAAATGGAAGGCACTGTTATTATTATTCTCATTTTATTGTGAGAAAACTGGCTTTTTCCCCCCCTGCTTTTGTCCTTTTTTTTTATTGAACCATAGCTGTGTACAATAATTCAATCATGGGGTACAGTGTACGGGCTTCAGATGCAATCAGAGATATTTTCATCAACCTGATTGTGATAACACAAAGTAATGAGAAAACTGACTTTTTTCAGGTGACTCTCAGCTAATATATGGACACAGACTGGACTCAAATCCAGATCTTTTTGAATCTAAATTATTGACTGTAAATTTTACTCTTCTGTCTCCCCCAAGACATTCTGATGTAGAGGTTTGAAGGATGATTTTCACTGAATGTGGAAGACTACGATACACAGTAAAAACAGCAAGAGGTATATTCTAGGCAAAAGAAATAGCCTGAGAAAATCTAGAGATATGGAAAGGTCCTGGGACTTCTGCAGATGGCCATGGGAATGCCCACTACACCAGTGTGGGGGGAGCACAGCATACAGCAGGGTGAGGCGGAGGGACTAGAGAAAAAGTTCATAAGAAGGGCTGGGGACAGATTGAGTATAGCTGTGATCTCAGTATGGCAACCTACCTGTGACAGTTTCTCAGCAAACCTGTATTCTGTCCTGATGTTCAATGTGGTATTTTTGCGAAATCATATAAAGATGACACACACACGCAACACAACAGTGAGAGATGTCCCACAGAGAGTTGAGCTCAGCTAATTAAAAAGTTGTTCTGTACTGCAGTGGTTTTCAAACTCGAGCGTCCAGAAGAATTCCCTGGGAAGCTTATTAAAGTGCAGAAAGCTGGGCCCCAGTTCTAGAGATGCTGAGTCAGTAGTTCTGGGATATGGCTAGAGATTTTGGATTTCTCTTCAGCTTCTGAGAGATGCTGATGCAGCTGGTCTGGGGACCACATTGCATGATGCCCTTGTAGAGCAGGGTGTGACTTTGCTGTGAGTGCAAGTGAAGAGATTTACATTTGAACATTCCAGTTAGTAGCTTCCTGCAAACCATGTCATGCATGTGTGCTCCTGTCTCCAGCTTTGTCCTCCCCACCCTGTTCCATTCCTGGCCCTAGCCTGCAGTCATAGAGGCTTCCGCAAAACATCGGTGTGATCATGTAACTCCCCTGCTTTAAAATGTTAGGGGCTTCCTTTGACTTTGTGTGGCATGCAAATCCTTTTATAGCTCTTTTTTTCCCCTTTCATTAGGAAAAGAGTCTTATTCTGTCACCCAGACTACAATGCAGTGGCATGATCACAGCTCACTGAAACCTCCAGTTCTGGAGCTCAAGTGATCCTCCTAGCTCAGCCTCCTGAGTAACTAGGAGTACAGGCGCACACCCCCACACCCAGCTAATTCTTCTTACCTCTTTACTCCCCTGCGTTCTCCCATATAGGACACTTTGCAGCTCCCTGAAGGAGCCACATCGTCTCTTGCCCATATCTAGAATGCCACCTTCCTCAGGTCTACCTCTTTTCTAATGGTTAAATTCCATTTCTATAGGTGTTCTCAAAATCAACTCCCTGGGAAGTCCTTTCGAGACCTTGGGTCCTCAAGGACCCCTGTGAAGCACTCCTACAAAATACAGAAATGGCCTGGTGACATGGCTGAATCCTCCAGTGAACTGAGAGCTTCTTGAAGGCAGGCATGGAATCTTGGCACTTATTGCATGAATAAATAATCTGATAAAATATAACTGAATTTGTGCTATGCAAATTTGGCAAAAATTGACCATCACGTGTGCTCTTTCTAAGGCAAAGGATTTTATGCTTTCTTAGAGTCTGAGGTACCATTGGAAAAACTCACTAATATCATGAGAAAATAACAACATGTCATTTAGTAACTCAGAAGTTTTAGAATTCTGTTTTAGAATTTTGTCTTCTGGGCTTTAAAAACCACAAACGCACCTGTTTTTCCCCCATTAAGAACACATTTTTTAACAGCACACTTCCCAAAAGGACACTCCTCTGTCTGTTGCATTTTGATCTATCCTGATTTAATTTAAAGTTTGAAGATGGGATCTGACCTTACCTATCAGTGGATGAGCCATTGTCTCATGGAAATGCAGTCTGAAATTCATTAATAGGGTAGTCTGTATATTACAATTTAGAAGTTCTGGGTTATCACTGATGCTTGCAATTGCTATGGAAACTGGGTTCATATGCCCCTTTCAATGAGTCTGCTTTAAAACAGGGGAAAAAAAGATGAAGAAAAAGAAACCTCCTTGAAAGAATAAGATATTTAGTACCCAACATGCATAGGCAGGTTCAACAATGCAAAAATTCTCTGACTACACAATGATTAAAATAATTCTTTATATTTTTTTCAGGAGCTAATAAGGTACATAACCATGTCTTAGAGAACTGTGTTTATATTGGGGGGGGGGGGAAATGTGTAAGGAACTTTCCCCCATGCCCACATGCAGACATACGAACACAGACACACACCCATAATCTTCATCTATCCCCAGACATTTTGCAGCCTGCATTCTAAAACCCTTCAAATGCCTCTGTATACAAAGCTTGGGCTGCTAAAGCCCAACTAGTATGGACAGTGGCTGAGAGCACAGACTTTTCTTCCTCCCCTTAAATATGTGTTGAATGCTGCATCGTGTCACTTATGAATTGCATTATAAAATGTTAGTGCTAATTTGATCAACTTTCTTATAAAAAATTCTACATTTCATTCCTCCACAAATTTGGGCCATTCTTCATCTCTTTCCTTGCTCACATTTCTCCCTAATAACTGAAGTGTGGTATTATGTTGGGTAAACAATAGTGTGAGCATTACTTTGTTGAAAAGGATTCTCCAGGCTCGGTGCCTGTAGCTCAGTGGCTAGGGTGCCAGTCACATACAAAGGAGCTGGTGCATTTGAATCCTGCCCAGGCCTGACAAACAATGACAACTGCAACCAAAAAAAAATTACTTGGGCTTTGTGGTGGGTGCCTGTAGTCCCAGCTGCTTAGGAGGCTGAGGCAAGAGAATTGCTTAAGTACAAGAGTTTGAGGTGGCTGTGAGCTGTGACGTCATGGAACTCTACCAAGGGTGAGAAAGTAAGACTCTGTCAAACAAAGAAAGAAAGAAGAAAGAAAGAAAGAGAGAAGGAAAGAAAGAAAAAAAAAAGAAATTAAAAGGATTATCCAAATGACACACCTCTACCTCCCCATGTTGAACCATGTGTTATTCCTTACAATTTCCCTCTGTCGAAAGAAAGAAAGAAAGAAAGAAAGAAAGAAAGAAAGAAAGAAAGAAAGAAAGAAAGAAAGAAAGAAAGAAAAGAAGGAAGGAAGGAAGGAAAAGGATTCTGAAATTGACACACCTCTTCCTTCTCCATGTTGAAACATGTGTTATTCCCTCCAATTTCCCTCTGTCTCAAGAAAGAAAGAAAGAAAGAAAGAAAGACAGAAAAGAAAAAAAAAAAGATTCTCAAAGTTGACAAACCTCTGTCTCCCTCATGTTGAACCACGTGTTAGTCCCTCCAATTTCCCTCGATCTCAAGGAAGGAAGGAAGGAAGGAAGAAAGAAAGGAAGGAAGGAAGAGCATTCTCCAAGTTGACACACTTCTTCTTCCCCCATGTTGAACCATGTGTTATTCCCTCCAAATTCCCTCTCTCTCAAGAAAGAGAAAGAGAGATTGTATATGAAGCACATTCTGCCCTATGATTGCACCAATGTACACAATTATGATTTAATAAAATTATTTTAAAAAAAATTAGTTAAGCATAGTGGTGTGTGCCTGTAGTCCTAGCT
>CAUYRH010093313.1:0-17088 GCA_963574655.1 Perodicticus potto
TCCCATGGTGACTGATGACTTTGTGGTCAGTGGCACTTGGGCTGAACAAATGTACGGGATGTGTGAGTCCCTCTGGGAGCCTAACATGGATCCAGAACACCTGTTTGAAACGATCTCCCAAGCTATGCTGAATGCTGTGGATTAGGATGCAGTGTCAGGCATGGGAGTCATTGTCCACATCATTGAGAAGGACAAAAACACCACCAGGACACTGAAGGCCCGAATGGACTAACCCTGTTCCCAGAGTCCACCCTTTTTTTTTTTTTTTTTAAAAATAAAATAGGCTTTCTTTCAAAAAATAAAAATAAAAAAATAAAAGTATTAAAGCCTATCTCCAGAAATGTTTTCAAAAAATAAAAGTAATTTAAAAAAAAATAGAAGCAACTGTTAAAAAACTAGAAGCACTTTATTTCCACTATAGTATTTTTGGCAAAGTTTTGTATTTATTGTTTTTACTTCTATACCAACAAAAATATAAATATGACTTAACATGTAATACTAAGCCACACAATATTCAGCAAGGAAACTTTAAATTTGAATTATTTAAATATATGAAATGCTATTTTTCCTTATAAAACAACCCATATTTAAAGGAATTTTGAACTGACTTCAAAAGGCCAGATTATCACTTAGTGGCTGAGGATGCCAGGTAAATTACATAAATTTCCTGAATTGTATATTTCTCATTTGGGCAAAGAGTGATAATTAGAATGGTTGAAAACACTTCATAACATATTATACTCATTATAATTCTTTATACTATTTGCATTTTAGATATGACAATCAAAAAAATTGACACTAGAGGACAATCGTGACTTTCATCTGTTTTGACAAGTAATATTTTTTCCTAGCTTTTTGTTTGTCTGTTCTTTTTTAACACAAGGAAAAAATCCTCTGTCCCACTTGTTGCCTTGTAATCTCAGCGTAGAACTTCTCCTTCTAATTACTTAAATTTCATCAGTTATGCTAATAAACAAATATGTCTGAAATCCACTAATTCTGGGGTGGAGATCATTCCTTATGGATAGCATCCAATTCATCCAGACAAATTTTCAAATCCTCATTTTGTTGAATGAAAGCAAACCACCCCATGACTTATGTTATGAAGAAATACTGTTGAAAATCAATAAAACAGCAGGTTTTCTCCAACCTAGCATCTTTTCTGTCAATAAAAATATGCAATTATATGATGGAAAAAAGATGACATGTTTAGGAGGTTTCAGTAGGATAAAGACTATTCCAGCTTGATGTTTTCAGAGACCATTTGTATTTAGTGTACATCAACTTGCCCCTAAAGTATTAATTTGTTATGACTAAAAGAGAACAGCTGGGGCCAAGGATCACAGCTGGGCAAGCAGCAGCCTTTTGCCTCCATGGATGATGTGTCTAGTCAAAGCCAACTTTTTCAGCCAATGCTATTTCAGCCACTTAGGAATAGCCCTAAATTTATTTTCTGAGTTATAGTCCTTATATTTCCAAATATCTGAAATTTCATCTCTTTCGAGAAAAGATGGCTCTTTGGAGTATTAATATTCTTTGAATATTTCTGTTCCTCTCATTATTAACTCAGCATTTGTCTCACTGTTGGAGGAACTCCAGAACATTTCTTATATAAATTGCCTGGAGGTCAGGTCTGGTAGCTCACACCTGTAATCCCTCCACTCTGGGAGGCCAGGCAGGTGGATATTCTGAGCTCAGGATCTTGAGACAAGCCTGAGCAAAGTAAGACCCTGTCTCTACTAAAAGGAGAAAAAAAAAATCACTGTGTACTGTTATGTGCTCCTATAGTCCCAGCTACTTGGGAGGCTGAGGTAAGAGGATCAGTTGAGCCCAAGAGTTTCAGGTTGTTGTGAGGTATGATGCCATGGCACTCTACCCAGGGTGACAGTCTCACTTCCTCAAAGTAAAGAAGGAAGGAAGGAAGGGAGGAAGGAAGGAAGGAAGGAAGGAAGGAAGGAAGGAAGGAAGGAAGGAAGGAAGGAAGGAAGGAAGATATTTATCTCTTGCCTGAGAAGAGCACTACAAATGTTATTTCTAAGATATTGAGACAAGGCAAAAAACAACCTGTAATTTGGTTGAGTATTAAGGAATAGTTGGCAGTGTATCCTCTACCTTCCACACCTTAAAAGATATTATGCCTAAATATTTCTTGTTCAGTTCTTCTTAGGATTATTCCTATGGTTTTTTTGCTACTATTGTGAATGAAATGTGTATTCTTTTCCTATTCATTTTTAAATGGAAATACTATTCCTTTTATAGTTTATTAACTTTATTTTATTGAAATACAATTCACATAGCATAAAATTCACCATCTTAATTCTTTCAAAGTATACAATTTAGTACTTTTAAAGTTATATTTATAATTGGTGCAGTCATCACTACTATCTAATGTTCGAACATTTTTATCACCCCCCCAAAGAAACCGTGTGCCCCTTAAGCAGTCACTTTCCATCTGTCTCGCATATCAGCCACTGGCATCTACTTTCTGTGGCTTTGAATTTGCCCATTATGGATGTGTTATATAAATAGAATCATAAAATATATGACTTCTTGTGGCTAGCTTCTCTCACTCAGCATAACGTTTTGAAGGTTCATCCATGTTTGTAGCAAGTATCAGTGCTTTATTCTTTTTACGATTGAATGGCATTCCATTGTATGATCATACCACATTTTGTTTATCCACTCATCCGTTGATGAACACTTAGATTGTTTCACTTTTTGTCCACTATGAGTAAGAGTGCTATGAACATTCTTGTACAAAATTTTGGGAACATATATGAAGGTATGACAATTAAGTTTGCAAAATCATCCTAGTAAAAGTGCTACATACCTCACTTCTGAATATAATTATGGTCACCTCCCAGGTACTCCCCCTGGGAAACTATGCACCAACGCCAGAGTCTAGTCCACCCTTCAGGGCAATTTTTGAACTCTTTTGTTTTTTTGTTTTTTGGGGAATGACCATCAGAGCTGTCATCATATGGCACACAAAAACATGCAACAACAATAATGGATGTCACTCAGCAATATACCACCATACTTCAGCATCCACACAGCTATGAAATACTAATATACCAAGGTTGTGAAACCTGAGTTGTTTGTGCAGTGTGGCCAGTGTCAGCCCAGGGTGGCTTACATGAACATCATTGTCAGAGCTAAGAAAGGACTCTTAATTTTATTTCATCAGTCTATGCATCTATATTTATACCAGTACCACACTGTTTGTTAAACAACTTCAGTGAATTTGGCATTTGTTGTTCTATGTATCAACTCCAGAGTTTCTATTTTGTTCCTTTTAGAATTTCTGTCTCCTTACTCGTACTCTGTATTTGGTAAAATCTTTTCATGGTTTTCTTTGATTCTTTGTCCTTGGTATTCTTTAACTCTTGATCATACACAACATTGTTGCTTCTAAGTGCTTATCTACTATCCAATGTCTGGTCTTTCTTGGGGACAGTGTCTATTAATTGCTTTAGTTCCTTTCTATGGGACATGATTTCTTCTTTCTTTGCATGACTCATAATTTTTTATTGAAAACTGGATATTTTTAATATTATAATGTGGCAACTCTGTAGATCGGATTCTCCCCCATTCTTAGAATTATCATTGCTGATTATTGCAGGTTTTTTTTTTTTTTTGGCCAGGGCTGGGTTTGAACCTTCCACCCTTGGCGTATGGGGCCAGTGCCCTACTCCTTGAGCCACAGGTGCCACCCCCCACCCTTTTTTTTGAGATAGAGTGTCACTATGTCACCCTTGGTAGAGTGCTGTGGCGTCACAGCTCACAGCAACCTCAAACTCTTGGGCTTAAGTGATTTTCTTGTCTCAACCTACCAAGTAGCTAGGACTACAGGTGCCCGCCACAATGCCCTTCTATTTTTTGTTGCAGTTGTCATTCAGCAGGCCCACGCTGGGTTCAAACCTGCCTGCCTCAGTGTATGTGGCCAGTGCCTTAACTACTGACCTACGGGCACCAAGCCATTATTGCAGTTTTTGTTTGTTCATATACTTTTCTGAACTAACAAAGTCTATATTCTTTATCATGTGCAGCCACTGAAGCCTCCGTTTCATTAACTTTGTATTCAGCTTGTGATTAGACAGATTTCTTTAATAACCTGGAACAAAAATTATTATCTCTCAGTCTTTAAAGATAGATACTGTATGTTATGTTGGGGTACACTTTCAATACTCAATCAGGTAATTTACAACTTTGAATTAATCTTTAATTCTGCTTGTGCAGAGCCAGTCAGATGTGAGAGTTTAGGACTCTCTCAGGTATTTTTTGAGTATATGAATGACTCTATTTCCTCTAGATTCCCAGGAAACTGCAAGAGCTTTTCAAAGCCCTTATTTCTCCAAATATCTTATTCCTCAGCCTTTACTCCTCAGCTTTTTGGTAAGTTCATTATTTTTTCCATTGTTATACACTTCCCCAGCTAACTGTAAAAAATATACCTGCCTTTAAATATTTTTGGCAAATGCCTTCTAGGTGACCACCTCATCACCTAGGGTTAAATTAAGTGAGAAAGTGTTGATGGGAGAGGTATAAAGAACTTCAAGCAGATTCTGTAAGGGACTATAACACAGTTTGAAATAAACAATGATCATTCTTTGCAAATGAGGTTTGTTTTGCTTCCTATAATATCAGTACTTATACAAGGAATGTGGACTGTGATCTTCAAGATGACCACTAAGCTTGGAATGGGAGATCACAGTAGGGTAAGTTAAAACACTTCAAATCTCTGTTTTTATTTCGTTATTTTTGTTTCATTTTGTTTTGCTGAGATTCAACTGTTTTTGCTGATTGTGTTTTCCTAGTTCCTGTAAGCTTTATGTTGGCTTTAAAAGTTCTGAAAAAGTTGATTCTGACAGATTTTGCCAGTTTACTTATTGTTTTTATGAAGGGATAAAATTCTTGGTTCGGATCATGAGTTTGATGTGTTTGTTACGTGTGCGTTATGCAAATCTCACAATGTTCACTTTATTGAATGCTCTGATTTATGTTAAGTATATTGTTTTTTATTTTAATGAAAATATTTGTTATTATATAATTATGGTTGATTTCCAATTTTTAAAGAGATATTTTTAACAGAATAAAGATGAACCCTCTTTTTTTAGTAAAATAAAATGACTATTACTGACTTATGATAAAAAATTTGTAAATAATTTTGAATAAGTTTGCTACTCCTAATTTTCTAAAAAGCTTCATTCCAATGGGTATTACATAACTTCATAGTATATTTAGACTTTATTGAGATTGTAATATTTTTATTTTGAATTATTTATTTCTTAATATTAAAAAATCTTATATTCTCAGAAATAAAATCTATATGCTCATAGTGGTGGACTTTTAAAAATAAACTTTCGCATTGAGTTTACTATTATTTTATGTAGAAATACCATATCTATTTATAATGAAAATATTCATAGTGTTTGTTTTATGCTATTTTATCTTTTCTGACACTAAAAAGTCTGAAAGAGCCCATTGGTAACAAAAGCTTGTTATTGAGGAGTTATTTGAAGACAATTTTTATTCACATTTTACATATTTATCCATAGTAAGTAAAAGACCTATTTAGGAGGTTTTTTTTTTATTTTTAAGTTATTTGTGTTATCTTATATTCCTCAAAAATTATATATTTAACTGAAATTTTGAAATACAGTAATTTAGAATTAAACATTCTATGCTAAAAATATTATTTTTGCATATATGGTTAAATTAATTTTTGCATTTCTAGTGTTATTTTGTTTTTCTAGAATAGATTTGAAAAAACCCTCTGTTGTGTATTGATTTTAACCAGGTTATTAAATGAGTTATTGTCTCTATCTGCTACTAATTCCTTAGTGGAAGCATATTAGCCTACAATTTTTCTAGTTTTAGCTTCTACCTTTTAATCTTATTGTCCTAAATTTCTATGGATGTTTTGTTTCCTCTTTGAGTCAAGAATTACTTGTAAGTGTTTCCATTTTCTAATTTTTGAAGTGACTGTCGTTTAAATTTTTTGTTATTAAATCTAACTTCACTCCTTTTTATTGGAAAATAGAATATACATATAATTGTGAATTGTTGGCAATTCTTATGTGTTTTCCAAATATAACATAAAAATATTTTAATAGACTCTTAGACATATATATTTTGTTTATAATAGGCTATGTCCAAAATATTTTTGTTTGATGTCACTAAATATTTTATTCAAGTGATATCCTTTCTTTCTTTGCATTATAAGAAACTGATAAAAAGTAAAAAGTCTCATTTCAAATATTTATCCAATAGTTTTTGAATTATAAATTTTTTGCTCTTTAATTTGGATAATTTATGCTTTTTATAACTTCATTGTGGCTTGGCACCTTTATTAATATAAAGTTATCCTCTTTGAGCCATTTAAAGAATTTTTTATTTTGGAATCTACTTTAAGTTGGCAACATATACTTTCTTATAGCTTACTTTTTTTCTGAAGACTATTTCCTAAACAGTTTGAAAACCACTTTCTGCCATTTCATTTTAGGCATAGCTTTTGTAAATAGCAAACTATTAGATATTGTCATTTTTTCTAAAGAATCTTCCTCTTTGTATTACGTATTTTTATGACTAGCAAATGTAAAAAGTAAAATATCAATGCTCCTATATCATCTTTACATTGAAAATGGCAGAAACCATACCCAAATGAAATGAAGTAAAAATGAAAATGTATGAACTCCTTTTTTGTTTATAATGTTCTTAATTGGTGCATGAAAATTATGTATATTTATGGGGTAGATAGTGTTGTTTCAATATATAAAATATATAGTGATCTGAACAGGGTCATCAGCGTACTCATCCACTTAAACATTTATCATTTCTCTGTGTTATGAACAGTCAATATTCTGCTTCTAGCTGTTTGAAAATATATAGTATTAACTGTTGTCATTCTCCCGTAGTATAGAACTTGGTCCTCTATCTAGCTGGACTTGTATTCTTTGAACAAAGCTCCCCTTATCGTATACTTTCCCCTAACCCTCTGTTCTTCTTTTCTATTTCTGAGATCAATGTCTTTAAGCTTTCACAGAGGATTGAGAGCCTGCAGTATCTAACTCCCTGTTTATGGCTTATTTAATTTAACATAATGGCTTCCAATTCCATTCTTGATGCCACAAATGACAGGATTTTATTCATTTTTATGGCTGAATAATATTCCACTGGACATATACACCACATTTTCTTTATGCATTCATCTGTTGTTGGACACCTGTGTAGATTTCCTATCTTGGCTATTGTGAATAGTGCTGCAATAAACACAGGGTGAGGGTTTCTTTTTCTTTTTTAATTATGGAACAAGAGCAAAGGTATCTAGGCTAACTAATAGTATTGGAACAATGGATTTCTATTTTCATCTCTCTATTGTTCAATTTTGGCCAGTGAACATCCTCCTTTTTTGTATTTTTTTTTTTTTTTTTTTGAGACAGAGTCTCACTCTTTCACCCTGAGTAGTGAGCTGTGGCAGCAAAGCTCACAGCAACCTCAAACTCTTAGGTTTGAGCAATCCTCTTGCCTCAGTCTTGTGTGTAGGTGGGACTATAGGCGCCCTGCTAGTTTTTCTACTTTTAGTAGATATGGGGTCTCACTCTTGCTCAGGCTGCTCTTGAACTCCTAAGCTCAAGCAATCCACTGTCCTTGGCCTCCTAGTGTGCTAGGATTACAGATGTGACCCACTACTCCTACTGGTATACATCTTCTTTTTAATGTCATCTTAAACAACAGTAGTTAGGTAGAATTTGCACTCTAATTGCCAGTGTCTAGTAGTTGAAATACCACTGAGATGAGATAGGATTTTTCTCTTATACTTGTTTCAGGTTTTATAAACCTCCAAACTGGTAAAATATGAGAGCAGATGGTGTACAGATTCCCAGATTCCTGCATTTGTAATACCTAATACATGGGGACAAAGTACCCACTGATGTGATTCCTTATTTTTCAGTGTCCCCCTCTGCCCAAGAGCACATATTCATTTCTGCACACTCACAGTTCTTCTCTTTTGTTTGGGCAACTTCAGTTCTAGAATGGATATAGAAAGGAGGGGCAGCGTTCTTTGCTTGCCTCCAAGAGTGGAAGAATGTCTACCTCGTTTTGCTGTTTGTCAAGGAACAGACAGCATGGAGAAGTGAAATAACTTCCTACCCTACTTATTTTTTGTTTCATAAAACGTGGCTTAGGAAGCCACAAGTGTATTTTTCTAAATCTAGTACCTAGAGCTGAGTAGTAATTGGAATTTCCAGACTTAAGTAATAGGTTTTCTATCAGTCTTCATTTTGGGGAGGTGTGAATTTTCATCTTGTTCTGTTTCTTCATAGGTATTTTAGTGATAAATTGGAAAGGCTGCAGCAGAAGTTCCCAGCCAGATGCACTTTAAGCTGATAGAAAAGAGAGTGTTCTTTATGTTCACACGTGTCCTGCAGCCAAAGTGTGCTATCATACTCCTTTGAAGTTTGGGTTTTTTTTTTTTTTTTTTTAATCCCAGCAGGACCAACCCTGACTCAAAATCTTTAAAGCTTAGAAACTGCAAAGTGATCAGATTCACTCGACAGTATACAAAGAACAAGGTTTTTGGGTTTCATTATTTGTGCTGGATTTAATGAGCCATATGAAAAAAAAATATTAACAGCACATCATTATGGGATGTTTAGCACAAATGCAATTAGCACAGGGAGATGTTCAAGCTTATCTGAGGCCCTAGCAACCTTCGAGGACTAGTTTTGATGTTTGATATGCTTCCCGGGAGTTGTAGACCAAGGTTTCTGCATGATTAGGTCCCAGCTTTCGTTAAAAACCTAGAGCATGGGCAACCAGAAGCATGAATGCCCTGAGTATGAGCTGAACATTTTAACTAGATAAAATACACTTTCCTCATGGATTCTGATTTGCTTTATAAACTTGAAAAAGAACAGGGGTGGTAACTAAACGGATGAGTCACCAAGTGAAAAATACTTCATCTGCTCAGCACATCTGTGGAACACATGTGGGAAACAAGCAGGAGAAGTCACAAGGACTGCTGACAGGGACCATTCACTTTACTTCCCTCAGAAAAGACATTTAGCTTTGCTGAAACAGTTAAAAGAATGAATCCATCTGTTTTCTCTCTCTCTCTCTCTCTCTCACACACACACACACACACACACACACACAGACAGATACACACACACAAAACTGAGCACACCGGAGGGTTACCTTTGCCTTGGGAGATTTGTGCTCCAAACTCATCTCACATTACCTTATACAGAAGTCTAATGGTTTAGTCTGATTAAACTTCCATTGAAAGAGCACCTGAGAGTGCATATATGGGCAAGTTAATTTTAAGAGTGAATATTTGGTAATGTTAACAAGAAACAGATCTGTGATCGTGCTTCAGCTGGAAGTAGAGAAATAGATTAAATTAAGAAGACTCTAGCTTATTTAAGCCCATCATGGTTTGCTGGAGTTGATTTGGACAGCCTTCAATAATGTAGCTCATTCTACCTGGCCTCTCCGTCCTGTTATGTAGATAAGACTTTTGTCTCCTTCCCCCGTTTTCCTTTTATAGTAATTTTGTCCAACTTAACTTTCTGCAATTATAGAAATGTCCTGTATCTGTACTAATGGAGTAGCCACAAGACACACATGCCTCCTGAGCATATAAAATATTTGTATAATAGAGGAACTAAACTTTTAATATCATTTAATTTTAATTAATTTAGGTTAAAATTTAAATTATCCACAAATTGTCTACCATCTTGGACAACACAATTCTAAATCTTTGCTATTGAAAATGTGTCACCTACACCAATAAGATCACCTGAGAATTCAACATCTTAGACTCCATCCTAGACATACATAATCTAAATCTATGTTTTAACAATAACCCTAGATAATTTATGTGTTGCATAAAGTTTGAGAAATGCTGTTCTAGACAACTACTCATTCCTCAAAATTCAAGTGAAGTTATTCCTTTAGGCAGCCAGGATGGACTTATCAGGAGTAGGTATAGTGGTAAGGGGCCCACAGGACTTTTAGAAGCCCATGAATGTATTTTAATTTCTTTTAAAATCAGGAGAAAAAAGGTGAACTTCTGAGTCAAAAAATGTTTTAATATGTAATAATACATTGATCTTTATACATTCATAAATTATCACTAGATATAACATATATAAAAGGCAACATTTATTATGTATGTAGTATGACATATCTAAATGGAGGAAGGGGCACAGGAAAGTCATAACTTGGCCTTATTAGTAGCATCTTTGCATCCTTAGCATGACTCAGCATTATCTCTTCTTGTCCTCTCACAGCTTGCTGGTCATTCTCATTACATCATGCTACAATCACTTCTCCCTTAAAGATAAGAACAGTCCCTTCCCCGTATCTACTGAACCTGTGTCCTGTCACATACCTTGTGCTCAAAAAATGAAAGAAAGAAGGAAAGAAGGCAGGAAGGCAACAATAGATTCTGATAGATTGGTAGTTTAGTAGGTGGAGTAAATTTTTTCACCCATGTCCTTTCAACTGATTTTGATAAGAAGAAAAATCATTATAGTCCTCAAAGTCATTATATGCCAACCTCTCATTAGGAGGCAAACAGAAATAAATCTTCTGGGAAACTATGAATAATAGGCTGTGGTGAAAAGGAAGAACATTGTTTTTAGGGTTAGAATATTTGAGTTTTATTTTTTGTTGTGTCATGAACAAATCGCTTCTATTTTGAGCAAGCCATTTTACTTTAATATGTCAAATTTCCAATGGTATAATAATATAATGAAGAGCTGTTATTGAATTCTTCCCATGTCTGTGAGTCTTCTAACAACTTTCAGTGAACTGATTCATTTAATCTTCATAAAACTTCTGTTATTATAATACCATTTTATAGATTAGGAAGCCAAAAGAACAATGTGCCTAACTATCTTGTCTCAGATCACACAGTTCACAAATGCAGGCTGTCTGTGCCTACGGTCTGAGTAGAACCATTGGTCTACATAGTCTGAGATAAATGACTGTATCTTATAAAGTTACGGGCTAAGTAGGTATCCTCCTACTTTGCATTTTGTTGCCCTAATCACTAGTACCACATAATAAAACAGGATTTGGAGAAAAGATCTTTTAAAAGGTAGTGAAGTTAAAATGTGGTCATTAGGGCAAGATGGCTGACTGGAACCAGCTTTCCACAGAGGCTCCCATCCAGAAGGAGAGTTAAATGACAGAAGTTTAGCAAGTAAGATGATGGTTTGGAGTTGAGCCGAGAGAAGGTTGAAGAATGCACATCAACCCTGCTTAGGCAAGCTGTGACCCCAAGGATAGAAACAAAAGGTACAAAATCCATCACCAAGCAGACGGGAGTCCCCTCCCCCATGAAAATGGCTCACAGTATACTTTCTACAAACAAGTGAACAGAGTTCAAATATCCTCCCATTTTATCCCGCGGGAGAGACCCTCTAAAAACTGGACCTCCTTCCCCTACTAGGGTGCCATGGCACTCTCCTGCCAGGCATAAAGCTATATAAAACTGTATATATTTCTACCTGCAATTCAGAACTCTCAGCACTCCCCTCCACTCTTACCCTGAGGTCTGGAAGCCTGTCCCCCATGGAGTCCAGAATCTTGGGCTTTTTCTAGAGCGATGTGGACAGGGCGTGGGCTGTTGTAGGTCTGTGCTGATTCTGCAGCACAGGGGTAAGGAGAAAACAGTGGACTGAAGGAACCATACGAGAAAGGGGGATGTACTGTCCCCTGGCACAGAGCAGCAGCGGCAGCAGTGGAAGCAATAAGGGCTTACACCCCTGGGGATATTTTGGAAGGACGCTCCCTGTCTCTCTGGGCAACCAGAAAAAGCCAGGCATCTTCTCCTTTGGCAGACACTGGTGGAATAGATCTGGGATGGTAATGCAGACCCCGGGAGCAAAGGGTAAGCCTGACGTGGTACCAGCCTGGGTGGAGCATGGCAAAACAGAGAACTGAAGATGCCTGGACACAGACAGCATACTCCCAGGGCGGGGCTGCACCAGGACTGCTTTAGCCAGACTAAAAACACCCAGCCCTTGGGGGATCATAGCTGAGACAAAGGCAGGTGGGAAACTGAAAGCTGAGTGTAAACTCTAACTGTACCTGCCCCAGCACAGACTGCAGGGGAAACGGAAACACCAGCTCTGGGCAGCAGCACAGACCGGAGCTGAGTCACAGTTTCTGTGAACTCAAATGGCGCCTGGTCCACAGGGGAATATAGCCAGGACAGAATCACAAATTCTGCACAAATATAAGTGTCAGCAACATCAATGGGGGTGGGGTTCGAACTGAGTGAACCGCCCCGGCTTCCAATAACCACCCAAGGTTGTCAGGCCTCACCTTCCCCTGCCAGATGGTGGCAGAGTGTGGATACCTGGCTGAGGAGACATAAGATCCCTCTGTGACTCAGGCAGGTTCAAACCCCTGGAGCATCTGCTCATTGGAGGGAAATGTGTCATAACCCTGAGGGGTTACTGGTGACTGGGTGTGACAGAGATGCAAGGTGGGGAAAGAGGCATCAACTTTCCCAGAACAATGTATTTGCTAGGGGTGTCCTTCTGACTCCATGGAATACCAGAATGAGTCATACTCGAGCTGCCAGCAGACCCCTGCTGTCTAGTTGCCAGAGACCTTTTGAACTCCCTCACTTGAGACCAGGTGTTGTCTGGGACAAATGATTCTCAGACTGGACCAATCACTCAAGGACTATCCAAAGTGGTACCCTGGGTGTGTTTGAGTCTCTTTTTCCAGGTATTGCCTGTGGAGGGTTGGGGGGTGACTTAATTGCTGGTATCTCTCCACAGCTGAGAGTTCAACCCAGAGTAATTAATACACTAAGGTAGGTCTGAAACCAGCTGAAAACAAGACAGAGCGAATTAGCCCTACCACACCAAATTAAGTCCCCAGTGTCTCAGGCCATAGCACTATACGGGTCCTTTGCAAAACTCTAGGGGAAAAGGTATAAACACCAGTCACAGCTCTTGAGTAAAGGGCTAGTTAATCACTACTCCAGGAGCCCCCCAACCCAACTTCACCTTATCTCTCTTCTAGCCAAATGGTGGAAAATAAACATGGAGCGGAATCAGTGCAAAAACTCTGGTAACATGAATAACCAGAGTAGATCAACTCTCCCAAGGAATGATATGGCAGACACAACTGAAGATCCTATTCATAATCAAATGGCTGAGATGTCAGAAATCAAATTCAGAGTTTGGATTGCAAGCAAGATTAATAGAATGGAGGTAAACCTGGAATTAGAAATTCAAGGAGCAATTCAAAAGTTGTCTCAAGAATTCAATGAATTTAAAGACAAAAATTACCAAAGATTTTGACACATTGGACAAGAATTTGTAGCCCTCACAGATCTGAGAAATATAGTAGAAGTCCTCAGTAACAGAATGGATCAAGCAGAAGAAAGGATTTCTGATATTGAAGATAAAGCTTTTGAACGCTCCCAAGTGCTCAAAGAGGAAGAGAAATGGAGAGCAAAAATGGGGCATTCTCTCAGAGAGCTTTGAGATAATTCAAAGAAAACTAATATTCGCCATATAGGAATTCCTGATGGTGATGAAGTTGCTTTGAAAAGCACAGAGGCCCTTTTTCATGAGATTATGAAGGAGAACTTTCCAGACATGCCAAGAGATAATGAAATTCAGATAGCAGACAGTTTCAGAACCCTAGCATGACTCAACCCAAATAAGAGAACCCCCAAACACATCATAATTAACTTCACTAAAGTTAATATGAAGGAGAAAAATTCTGAAAGCAGCCAGACATAAGAAAACCATAATCTACAAGGGGAAGAATATTAGAATGACTTCAGATCTCTCTGCTGAAAACTTTCAAGCTAGAAGTGGATGGTCATCAACTTTTAATCTCCTAAAACAAAATAACCCTCAACCCGGGATACTGTATCCAGCTAAACTGAATTTCATTTATGATGGAGAAATTAAATACTTTAATGACATTCACATGTTGAATTTTGCCATAGTAGTCGGAGATTTTAACACTCCTTTGGCAGTGTTGGATAGATCCTCCAATAAGAAGCTAAGTAAAGAAATTTTAGATTTTAACTTAACCACTGGGGTAAGTTAAATGTTCTGTAGATGTCTGTTATTCCAAAAGAATATTTGGATTTAACAGACATCTACAGAACATTTCATCCTAACAAAACTGAATGCACATTCTTCTCATCAGCCCATGAAACATACTCCAAAATCAATCACATCTTAGGTCACAAGTCTAACCTCAGCAAATTTAAAAGAACAGAAATTACTCCTTGCATTTTCTTGGACCATCATGGAATAAAGGTGGAACTCAGTAACAACAGGAATCTGCATACTCATACAAAAACATGGAAGCTAAATAACCTTATGCTGAATGATAGCTGGGTCATAGATGAGATTAAGAAGGAAATTACCAAATTTTTGGAAGAAAATGATAATGAAGACATGAATTATCAGAACCTCTGGGATACTGCAAAGGCAGTCCTAAGAGGGAAATTTATAGCACTGGAAGCCTTCCTTAAGAGAATGGAAAGAGAGGAAGTTAACAACTTAATGGGACATCTCAAGCAGTTGGACCAGGAAGAACATTCCAATCCCAAACCGAGCAGAAGAAAAGAAATAACCAAAATTAGAGCAGAATTAAATGAAATTGAAAATGAAAGGATTATACAAGAGATCAATAAATCAAAAAGTTGGTTTTTTGAAAAGGTCAATAAAATAGATAGACCTTTGGCTAATCTAACCAGCAAAAAAAGAGTTAAATCTTTAATTTCATCAATCAGGAATGGTAATGATGATATAACAAAAGACTTCTCAGAAATTCAAAAAACCCTTAATGAATATTACAAGAAACTTTATTCTCAGAAATATGAAAATCTGAAGGAAATTGACCAATACTTGAAAGCATATCACCTTCCAAGACTTAGCCAGAATCAAGTAGAAATGTTGAACAGGCCTATGTCAAGTTCTGAAATAGCATCAACTATACAAAATCTCCCTAAAAGGAAAATCCCTGGACCAGATGGATTCACATGAGAATTCTACCAAACATTTAAAGAGGAACTAGTACCTATATTACTCAACCTTTTCCAAAATATAAAAAAAGAAGAAATACTATCTAACACATTCTATGAAGCAAACATCACCTTGATCCCAAAACCAGGAAAAGACCCAACAAGAAAAGAAAATTATAGACCAATATAATTATAATAATGAATATTAATGTGAAAATATTCAACAAGATCCTAACACACAGAACCCAGCAAGACATCAAACAAATTATACACCAAGTGGGTTTTATCCCAGTGTCTCAAGTCTGGTTCAATATACATTAATCTATAAATATAATTCATCACATAAACAAATTAAAAAACAAAGGCCATATGATTCTCTCAACTGATGCAGAAAAACCTTTTGATAATATCCAGTATCCACTCATGATCATAACACTTAAGAATATTGATATAGAAGGGACATTTCTTAAACTGATAGAGGCCATCTACAGCAAACCCACAGATAATATTGTATTGAATGGAGTTAAATTGAAATCATTTCCACTCAGATCAGGAACCAGGCAAGAATTCCCATTGTCTCCACTGTTTTTTAACATTGTAATGGAAGTCTTAGCCATCACAATTAGGCAAGAAAAGGAGATCAAGGGTATCCATATAGGGTCAGAAGAGATCAAACTTTCACTCTTTACAGATGATATGATTGTATATCTGGAAAACACCAGGGATTCTATTACAAAACTCTTAGAAGTGACCAAGGAATACAGCAGCATCTCAGATTGCCAAATCAACACTCATAAATCTGTAGCCTTTATATATACCAACAATAGCCAATCTGAAAAAACAGTCAAGGCCTCTATTCCATTTACAGCAGTTCCAAAGCAGATGAAATATTTGGGAGTTTACCTAACAAAGGATGTGAAAGATTTCTATAAAGAGAACTATGAAACTTTAAGAAAAGTAATAGCTGAAGATGTTAACAAATGGAAAAACATACCATGAGCATAGCTGGGAAGAATCAACATTGTTAAAATGTCTATACTACCCAAAACAATATATAATTTTCATGCAATCCATATTAAAGCTCCCTGTCATACTTTAAAGATCTTGAAAAAATAATACATCATTTTAAATGGAATCAGAAAAAACCTTGAATAGCCAAGACATTACTCAGAAATAAAAACAAAGCAGGAGGAATCACACTACCAGACCTCAGACGATACTGTAAATTGATAGTGTTCAAACAGCATGGTACTGGCACAAAAACAGAGAGGTAGATGTATGGAACAGAATAGAGAACCAAGAGATGAATCCAGCTACTTACTGTTATTTGATCTTTGACAAGCCAATTAAAAAAATTCAGTGGGGAAAAGATTCCCTATTTAACAAATGGTGCTGGGTGAACTGGCTGGTGACCTGTAGAAGACTGAAACTGGACCCACGCCTTTCACCATTAACTAAGATAGATTCTCACTAGACTAAAGATTTAAACTTAAGATACAAAACTATAAAAATACTAGAAGAAAATGCAGGGAAAACTCTTGAAGAAATCTTCCTGGGCATGTATTTTATGAGTAGGACCCCCTGAGCAATTGAAGCAACATCAAGAATACACTCCTGGGACCTGATCAAACTAAAAAGCTTCTGCACAGCCAAGAACACAGTAAGTAAAGCAAGCAGACAGCCCTCAGAATCGAAGAAGATATTTGCAGGTTATGTCCCCAACAAAGGTTTAATAACCAGAATCCACAGAGGACTCAAATGTCTTAGCAAGCACAGAACAAGTGATCCCACCTGAGGGTGGGTAAGGAACTAGAAGAGAAACTTCTTGGAAAAAGACAGGCAGACGGTCTACAGACACATGAAAAAATGCTCACCATCCTTAATCATCAGGGAAATGCAAATCAAAACTACTTTGTGATATCATCTAACTCCAGTAAGATTAGCCCACATCACAAAATCCCAAAACCAGAGATGTTGGCATGGATGTGGAGAAAAGGGAACACTTCTACATTGCTGGTGGGAATGCAAACTAATATGTTCCTTTTGGAAAGATGTTTGGAGAACAC
>CAUYRH010093315.1:0-26516 GCA_963574655.1 Perodicticus potto
GTTGTGGCGGGCGCCTGTAGTCCCAGCTACTTGGGAGGCGGAGGCAAGAGACTCACTTGAGCCCAGGAATTGGAGGTTGCTGTGAGCTGTGATGCCACAGCACTCTACCCAGGGTGACAGCTTGAGGCTCTGTCTCAAAAAATAAATAAATAAATAAATAAAAAAGAAACAAATTTTCCAAAATTTTATTTTACTGACTAATAGTCGATTCTATGAATGTGGTATGGTTTATTTAATCTATACCTTTTGTTAAAGATTAGGTTGCTTCTATTTTTTACTTAAAAGGACTAATAGTCTTTCATTTTAATTTTTGTGCATAACCATTATTATTAGCTTAGAAATAATAGATTTGCTAGGTTGACAGATATACATACTTTGAAATATGAAGAAAAAAGTACTTAATATGAAATAAACTTTTTTTCCTGCAATTATTTTTAAAGAAAAGCTCTGAATCCATGTCTTTGTTTATTTCAGTCACTCTTTCAATTGCCTGAATTTCGAAGACTTGTTCTCAGCTATAATCTGCCACAAAATGTCCTTGAAAATTGTCAAAGTCACACGGTAAGTTGGTGCTGAGAAATTTTTTCAGCGTTGGTTGGGCCCCTTCGTCTCAAAGCTTTCTAAATTTTTGACTAAAGCCGATGACTGTAATGTTCTTTGGCTTGTGCTGATTTTTTTTTTTTTCATTTCTTTCTGACAAGAAATAAGGGTTTGCAATAATATTAGAAAATTCTTCCAAGGAAGTGTAGGTGGGGGACTCTGATACCTGTTTAGTGTTTGTGGTGTGTCCCCTCTTCCTGCTGCTCAGGCCCAGTGATGCAGAAGATGACCCAGTGCCAGAGGGCTGGGCTTTATTTGGAGAGAATGAGTCTGTTCTTGCCAAAGGTAACTGCTTCCTCTCAGTGATGCTTCCCAGGATCTCACCTGGGTGTGCAGTGCATTTTCCTCACTGGAAGACAGGCAGCAGTTTCAAAAAGTGAGCATTCTAGGCTGGGCATGGTGGCTCACACCTGTAATCCCAACACTCTCTAGGAGTCTGAGGCGGGTGGATTGCCTGAGCTCACAGGTTCAAGACCAGCCTGAACCAGAGACCGAGACCTTGTCTCTGAAAATAGCTGGGCGTATGGCAGTTTCCTATAGTCCCAGCTAGTCGGGAGGCTGAGGCAAGAGGATCGCTTGAGCCCAAGAGTTGGAGGTTGCTGTGACCCCACGGCACTCTACCAAGGGTGACAAAGTGAGACTCTGTCTCAAAAAAAAAAAAAAAGCGAACACTATGTTTTTCCAAAATGTTTTATCATCATCTGTCTGGCTACTGCATAGTTATTCTTCAGTTTAACCCTCTATGCCGTCCTTACTTATCAGAGTCCCTGTAGCATCTGCCCCTGACCTCCACGGAGGAACATATAAATTAGGGATTAATTACTGGCAGTTTTTCTCTTTACATGTTCTTATTTTCTAAGTAAGAATAAGTGCTGTGTTTTCTATAGGATAAGAGAAATATCATGTTTATGCAAGAGCTTCAGTATTTGTTTGCTCTGATGATGGGATCAAATCGAAAATTTGTAGACCCTTCAGCAGCCCTGGATCTGCTAAAGGGAGCATTCCGCTCATCTGAGGAACAGCAGGTACAAAGGAAGCTTCCTCCTCCTCTTGCTCCCTCAAACTTTGAAGTCACGTCTTATTAATATCACCGAGGTGATGCTTTATCTCCACTGTGTAGTGTGTGAACAAGACTCAGCAGGACTGTGGGTGCCTGTTTTTGCCTTTTATTTTGCCAACAGAACAGGTGGTGAGAGAGGGAGTGTGTGTGTTCAGGAGAGAAGGAGAGAGAGTGTGTGAGAGAGAACGGGTGTGTGTGTGTGTGAGAGAGAGAGAGAGAGAAAGGGAGTGTGTGTGTATGTTGCACTGGGGGGTGACAGTCCTAAATAGAAGAAGGAACAGTAGACAGGATAACAGACTTTTACAGGGGCTGTTGAAGTAGAAGGAAGGAGATTGGAAAATATCTCATGAGCCATTGCACAGTGTCGGCAGGAAAAGGAGTCCTTTGCACCTTTGTCTTGCGATGGCCCAGCTGGAAATCCTATTTTTAAAATTAAACATGAGTCCAGCTGCTTTTCTGAGTAGCCTTTTTCTTATACACTTTAATACTTATTCCTTTCTCCACCTCCTATTATTGAGCAAAGCTGTCACTGTTATATTTGCTTCTTCCCCATATAAATTTTTAAATTCTTTCCCCCTATCTAAAGATCCTACTGTTCTACAAAATTCTCAGAACATTTCATGAAAGTTTTCTTTCTCTATTTAGATCTCACATTCCAGAAAACTACAGTCTGTTTTGGGGGCATTTTTTCCAAAAGGCTTAATTGGATGCTTTTGTTTGTTTTTCTTTCTCTGTCATAAATAGATGTGGCTGGGAGTGGTAGAGTTTCAGTTTCCTGCTGGCCACAACTTACTCAGAGGCCAGCTCATGTATGTTCTGTTTTATCTATAGTAGCGGAGTTCCAGTGTTCCAGTATCTTCATCTTTGGCCCTATGGAAGAAATACTTTTCATTAAGTAGAATCTCAATTCACTGGTGGGGAAAGGCAGGTTTTTATTTCCCTAATTATAGTGCTGGTCTAACTCTTCTGCAATTTGTGCCTCTCTTATAGCAAGATGTGAGTGAATTCACACACAAGCTCCTGGACTGGCTGGAGGACGCATTCCAGCTAGCTGTTAATGTTAAGTGAGTGTTGAGGGTTTGTTTGAACATCCTTCCAATTCACATTGTATCAGCGAGGATTATGAGGGAAAGTTAACTCTTCTCAAATAGAAATTGCTGGGTTTTGCCAAACCTCACGGGTTATTCCTCATATGTGTCTCCATTGCCTGTGGCTTTCCCCCTCTATTGATGTAGCTGATCATCTTAACCAGCAGTTTTTTTACTAAGAGGGCCATAAGGGTTAACTTTGTTGACGCATGTGCTGTAAAGTTTTTTTTTTGTTTGTGAGACAGAGTCTCACTATGTTGCCCTCGGTAGCTGTGGCATCACAGCTCGCAGCAACTTCTTGGGCTTAAGCAATTCTCTTGCCTCAGCCTCCCTAGCAGCTGGGACTACAGGCACCTGCCACAGCACTCGGCTACTTTTTTGTTGCAGTTGTCATTGTTTAGCTGGCCCAGGCCGAGTTTGAAGTTGCCGGCCTCGGTGTATATGGCTGGTGCCCTGACCACTGAGCTATGGGTGCTGCCCAAATTGTTTTTTTTTTTTAAAGGTCAGATCAGGCTGGGCATGGTGATTCTCGCCTATAATCCTAGTACTTCAGGGATGCCCAAGGTGGGAGGATTGCTTTAGCTCAGGAGTTCGAGTTCAAGACCAGCTAGAGCAAGACCCCATCTCTACTAAAACTAGGAAAATTAGCTAGGTTTTGTGGTGGGCACCTATCATCCCAGCTATTCGGGAGGCTGAGCAGGAGGATTGCTTGAGCCCAGGAGTTTGAGGTTGCCTTGAGCTTGGCTGAGGCCATGCACTCTAGCCTGGGTGACAGAGCGAGGCTCTGTCTCAAAAAAAAAGAAAAGAAAAAAACAAAAAGGGCAAATCAACCATAGATGTGAACATGGTGGTATAATATAGATACATTAAATTCATCTAAGACCACTTTTGAAATTTACTTAGAATGTGCTTATGGGAGGCTTTAATCATTTCAGTCACTAATAAAAATGAAATTTTGGGCAAAGAACACATACATACCTTGCCTAGCACAGATGCTAAGAAGTTTGTTTTCTAATAGTTTTCATTCTAGGTGGAGGAATTATTTATCATAAAAGAGCTTTGCAGATAGCACCTCATGTAATTAATAATAATTTAAGATGAGCTAGTAAAAAAATAACTATTTTCATTCCGTTTCTATTGTGCCACTGGGAAAACGTTTTTGTATTTATTTGCAAAACTGCACAAGATAGGTCATTCCTGTCTCTGTACTATTGCTGTACCTCACATACATCTATCGTTGGATGTAGAAGTATGTATTGATCGGGATCATGTGGGTATTTGCTATGTGTGTCTCCCTAAGGCCAGGGATCCTGCCTTACTGTCTCTGTGTCTTCAGGGTTTAGCCCAGTGCCAGGCATATAATTGCTCAACCAGTGTTTGAACTGCACTTATCTGCTACTAAGTTTAAACCATACCTGGCTCTTTGGGGGTTGATAAACATGTACCATTTTTGCCTTCTGGATGATACTTTGATTTCATGTAATGCGTGTCTTATCCAGATGATCCAGAATTGTCTCCCTTTCTCAAAAGCAGCAATCCCAGGAACAAATCTGAAAATCCAATGGTGCAGCTGTTCTATGGTACTTTCCTGACCGAAGGGGTTCGTGAAGGTAAATTCTCTGCTCTGAATGTTGACCTGTGACCCTATCTATGCTACTGTGTCCCTTTGAGCAGGCACTAAATGAGCAGCTTGAGAGTCAGACAGACCCAGGTCTCTGTTTTGCTTCTGCCTCTTAGCATCTGTTTGTGGAGAAACTGAGTTCCAGGATCCTCAGTGTCTTCCTCTGTGAAATGTGTGTGATCTTTATCTCAGAGTGGTCGTATTGAATTGTATAGTGTTTGTGCGGCCCACATCTGCCTTTAGTGTGGAGCACGCAGTAACGTTCATCAGTTTTCTCCGTGTCGCTGTTTCTGATGTAATCTGAAAAGGTTTTATTGCATTAGATGGCCACAAATGTCTGTGTCCTCTAGAGGCTTCTCTAAGCAGCATATTAGACACATAATTTTTTTTTTTAAACTATGGAGAATTTTGACCACATACAAAAAATATATATATATATAAAACTCTCCAGGGGCCAGACGTGGTGGTTCACACCTGTAATCCTAGCACTCTGGGAGGTTGAAACAGGAGGATTGCTTGAGGTCAGAAGCTTGAGACCATTCTGACCAAGAGCAAGACCTCTTCTCTACAAAAAATAGAAAAAGGGAGGCGCCTATGGCTCAGTGAGTAGGCTGCCGGCCCCATATATCAAGGGTGGCGGGTTTGAACCCAGCCTCGACCAAACTGCAAGACCAAAAAAAAGAGCCAAGCGTTGTGGTGGGCGTCTATAGTCCCAGCTACTCAGGAGGCTGAGGCAGGAGAATCGCCTAAGCCTAAGAGCTGGAAGTTGCTGTGAGCTGTGACACCAGGTCACTCAACCGAGGGCAACAAAGTGGAACTCTTTCTCTAAAAAAAAAAAAAAAAAGGTAGAAAAATTAGGCATGGCGGTGCATACCTGTAGTCCCTTCTACTTGGGAGGCTGAGGCAGGAGTTTGAGGTTGCAGTGAGCTATGATGATGCTGCTGCTCTCTACCCACGATGACAGAGTGAGATTCTGTCTTAAGTAAATAAACAGTCGACTTGGTGCCCATAACTCAGTGGCTAGGGCACAGGGCATGTACACTGAGGCTGGCAGGTTCGAGCCTGGCCCTGGCCTGCTAAACAACAGTGACAACTGCAACCAAAAAATAGCTGGGCATTATGATGGGCACCTGTAGTCTCAGCTACTTGGGAGGCTGAGGCAAGAGAATCGCTTAAGCCCAAGAGTTTGAGGTTGCTGTGAGTTGTGATGCTACAGCACTGTACTGAGGGCGACTCTATCTCAATGGAAAAAAAAAAGAAAGAAAAGGAACGATTCACGAACCTAGAACCTAGCAACCATTGTTCTGTAGCCATTCTCCACCTCAGCCCTGTCTACTTGTACCCTCTGATATTCCTTATAAAACACAACTCAGCACTACTACTATTCTAGAAAACAGTGTTTTTAAATAGCCTGTCAAGGCTCGGCGCCTGTGGCTCAACGGGCTAAGGCGCAAGCCACATACACCTGAGCTGGTGGGTTCGAATCCAGCCTGGGCCCACCAAACAACAATGACGGCTGCAACCAAAAGATGGCCGGGCGTTGTGGCGGGTGCCTGTAGTCCCAGCTGCTTGGGAGGCGGAGGCAGGAGAGTCGCTTGAGCCCAGGAGTTGGAGGTTGCTGTGAGCTGTGATGCCACAACACTGTCTACCCAGGGTGACAGCTTGAGGCTCTGTCTCAAAAAAAAATAAAAATAAAAATAAAATAAATAGCCTGTCAAATCTCCAATTTGTTTACACAATTTGCAACAGAATTTATTTTTGCAGTTTGTTTTAATAAGGATCCAAGGACACGTCATTGATGCCTGTCTGGTACATCTTTTAAGTCCCTTAAATATCTGTGGAGGCTCCTCCTTCATCCTTTTCTCCTTAAAATGTATTTTTTTTTCAGACACTGCTTTTTTTTCCACAGTCTGAAATTTTGTTGCTTGCATTTTCACAATACATATTTAATATATTTTGGCATGCATGTATACTGAGAGAGCTAGAAATTTGACTAGACTATTGAGTCCTTTTTTTTTCTTTTGGTAAAACTAAGTTACAGATGGTAGAAAAGTTTTTGATTAGTCTCAGCGCCTGTGGCTCAAGCGGCTAAGGTGCTAGCCACATACACGTGAGCTGGCGGGTTCAAATCCAACCTGGGCCGCCAAACAACAATGACGGCTGCACCCAAAAAATGGCCCGGCGTTGTGGCGGGCGCCTGTAGTCCCAGCTACTTGGGAGGCGGAGGCAGGAGACTCGCTTGAGCCTAGGAGTTGGAGGTTGCTGTGAGCTGTGATTTCACAGCACTCTATTCAAGGTGACAGCTTGAGGCTCTGTCAAAAAAAAAAAGAAAAGTCTTTGATCAAGACACATAATGTATGATTTTTCTTTCTTTTTGCAGTGTTAGCCCTTTTTTTTTCTTGTGGAGATAGAGTCTCACTCTGTGACCCTCGGTAGAGTGCTGTGGCATCATCATAACTCACAGCAACCTCAAACCTTTGGGCTCAAGTGATCTTCTTGTTTCAGCCTCTGGAGTAGCTGGGACTACAGGCACCTGGCTAGTTTTCTTTCTATTTTTTATTAGAGATGGGATCTTGCTCTTGCTCAGACTGGTTTCAAACGCCTGAGCTCAGGCGATCACTGGCCTCAGCTTCCCAGAGTGCTGGCTTTACAGGCCTGAGCCACACCTCGCCCGGCCAATGTTCGTGGTTGTTGACAGTCAGCGCTTGGATCCACCACCTCATTAGAGGTTGCTATATAGGTTTAACCAGTTTGAACCAGTTCTCAGGAAGTTGCTGAACCTAAGAAGATATTTTCTCTGTGGTGTCAGAAAATAGGCTTTTGATAGTTGTGATGATTTACATCTTTAAAAATCAGTCTCTCTCTTTTTCTAGGAAAGCCCTTTTGTAACAATGAGACCTTTGGCCAGTATCCTCTTCAGGTAAATGGTTATCGCAACTTAGACGAGTGTTTGGAAGGGGCCATGGTGGAGGGTGACGTTGAGCTGCTTCCCTCCGATCATTCGGTGAAGTATGGACAGGAGGTAAGATGGATGCTTTTACTTGCCGTGCTAATGACACAGCCAGTTAAGGACTGAGCTCTTAGGCAGATTCGTTTCCCATCACGTATCAAGTAACTTTACATTTAAAAAAGAGCTTGAATTTGTCTTTAGTCTCTCATGAGTTGATGTGAGGTGAGTCTTAGTGCTTTGATAAATAAATCCTTTACTAAAACTATGAACTTGAGTCAGTCATGTAAAGGTTGTATGCTGCTGCTGATGTTTTAAGTATGATCAAGTTTCTCTCTTTCTGTTGAAGCCTACCTGTACCTGAGTAGGGCGAGCCCACTGCCTCCATATTTTCGGAGGGTAAAAGTACAGTGATTAACTCCTATGGTATGCCATTCAGAATATTTTCCCTATTATAGTATTTACTGTTCTCAATTATAAATTCTGCCTTTGCTTTTAATATTTTTAAAATTTAATTTTCATTTCTTTATTATACTTTTGTGGGTTGGAAAGAAAGGGGGAAAGTTAGAGGGAGAGCAAGGACAATTAATATCTCAAAATCCCGGTTGGGTTAAGAATTAGGGAGTAGCATTTATGGCTTAATTGTTAGTCCTACACAGTTTGGACTGTTCTCCTTTTGTCATACATTCTAGGATAAAACTGTGGCTTTTGTGAAAATCTAACTCAGTGATTTTTGTAGAAGAAGGTGGAGTTTTCTTGAATTAAAATAGGGAGCTTCACTTGAGCCTGGTGGAGGCATTTTAGCGGGAGAGCAGTGTTGGAACTCAGAGAGCTGCTGCCTCCCTAGCTTTTCAAGGAAAGAGCCATTTGCAGATGGGGAGCAGATTATCTACACCATCTGTGCAGACCTGATACGTTCTCTGTGTTACAGGGAGAGCAAATGTTCACTAGCTATGTGGACCTCCGGAGACCTCTATGCAAGGGTGGGAACTCCTTATAAAAATAAAGCAAAAGCAAATAAAATCATCCTGCCTAAGAGTTAGCCCCGAGGTAGTCAAACAGGCTATCTGAATTCGCCTCATTGTGCTGACAGGGCAGCTGAAGAGAACGCTGTCCTCACCTTTGGTAAAGGGAACATTTTAAAGCTCCTCACAGGCGCCTCTGGCACGCAGGTGAATCGGACAGAAATGCCTTTGCTGGTTTAGGCTTCCTTCACCTATGATCAGTGACAGTTGAAATCTTTATTATAAGTCAAAGTAACATCGTAGGTTGATTTCACTGACTACATTATGAGACATCTGTAAATTCTTAGAACTTAGAGATTTTTCTCAGAAACTTGAGAAAGTATAAAATCATGAGGATATTACAAGTTTCTTTTTTAGACATAAAGGAGATTCACATTTTGGCTAGTAGATTGTAAATATTACCTAATATGTAAGTACACATATTAGTGTTTTTTAGCTAATGTATGGAGCTAATTGTCCCCTTAGTTATATGCTACATAGATCATGACTTCTCATTTTTTGGCTACGCTAGCTGTTTCTTTCAGGTTTTGAATACTGAGTCCTTTAAGAGAGTATGATTCTGAGTGTTCATTTTCTTAAGTATTTGGGATAAAAAAATGCTCTATTGTGATTTTGATTTGAATATAGGTTCCATATCAAAAGAATAATGAGGGCTATTTAAAATCTGACTATTGTTATTTCCTGAAATTAACTTTTCTTTCTCTCACATTGTTGCTCTTGACAATAGCGTTGGTTTACAAAGCTACCTCCAGTGTTGACCTTTGAACTCTCAAGATTTGAGTTCAATCAGTCCCTTGGGCAGCCAGAGAAAATTCACAATAAGCTAGAATTTCCTCAAATTATTTATATGGACAGGTGAGTTCTTGGTTGATTTTCTTACTGCTGTATCGCAACAGTAGAAATGGGCCTGCACTAGGTATTACTGTGCATAGGAATCACTAGGAAGTCTTGATAATATGCACATTTGGATTTAGTGGATATAGGTTTGGGTCTAAGAATTTGCATTTCTTTTTTTTTTTTTTTTTTTTTTTGAGACAGAGACTCAAGCTATTGCCATCACAGCTCACAGCAACCTCCAGCTCTTAGACTTAAAGCAATTCTCTTGCCTCAGCCTCCCAAGTAGCTGGGACCACAGGCGCCTGCCACAATGCCCAGCTATTGTTTGGTTGTAGTTGTCATTGTTGTTTGGCAGGCCTGGGCTGGATTTGAACCTGCCAGTTCTGTTTTATGTGGCTGGTGCCCTAGCCACTTGAGCTTTAGGCGCTGAGCCGAATTTGCATTTCTAGATACTCCCAGGATGATGTTGATGATGCTTCTAATTTCTGGACAATTTGAATAGCTTTAGGTGAAAGCCCCTTTACTCTGGGACTGTAGCAGGAACAGTGTGGGGAGTAACTGTGGTGCGTTCCTTTCTAATCGGAATACTGTCTGTACTGGGGGGGCGAATCCTAGGCAGACTTACATTATAGAATTTGAATCTTTTCAGAGTCTGGTTTGTTGAAGTATAGCTTACATACCAAAAACTAACTACTGAGTTATTTATAACTAATGAGTCTGGACAAATGTACAGTCAAGTAACCACCATCACGATCAAGATACAGAATATTTCTGTCATGCAGAAGGTCTTCTTTGCCCCTTTGTAGTCAGTTTCTTTTTTTGTTTTTTAGAGACAGAGTTTCACTTTGTCACCCTCAGTAGAGTGCTGTGGCGTCACAGCTCACAGCAGCCTCCAACTCCTGGGCTTAGGTGATTCTGTAGCCTCAGCTTCCCAAGTAGCTGGGGCTACAGGCGCCTGCCACAATGCCCGGCTATTTTTTGTTGCAGTTTGGCCGGGGCTGGGTTCGAACCCACCACCCATGGTATGTGAGGCTGCCACCCTACCCACTGAGCCACAGGCACTGGCCATGCAGTCAGTTTCTTTCTTTCTTTCACTCCCATCCTTTCTTTCACTTACCTAGCAGCCATTTGTTTTCTGATCCTGCAGTTTTGCCATTTCTGGCATGTTATATTAGTGCCATAACGGGTAACAACGTATTTAGTACGTGTCCTGCTGTGGCTGAGTTCTTTCCTGTAGAGTAATATTTAGAGTAATAGTTTTGGGATTCACCCACGTTGTACGTATCAGTAGTTTGTCTCTTCTGTCATTGAGTTCTAGTCTGTTGTACGTATGTACCACAATATTTTCCCCTTCAGCAGTTCATGGATATTTCAAATGTATCCAGTTTTAGGCTATTACATCATGAATGAAGCTGCCATGAACATTTGTTTACATAGAAGCGTTGTTTGTAATGTTTAGATTTTTAGGTAGAATCCTAGGCCTAGATTGCTGGGTTGTATGAAGGGTATGTTTAATGTTACAAGAAGTTTATGAATTGTTCTCTAAAGTGACTTATGTATAGTTTTACATTCCCATGACAGTATCTAGGAGCTCCATTTGCTTCACAGCCTTACCAATGTTTGCTTATAAGTCTTTATAATTTTAGCCATTCTAATGCATGTGTGGAATTTCTTATTTTTCTTTCTTTCTTTTTTTTTTTGAGTCTCAAGTCCCCCTGGGTAGAGTGCCGTGACATCATAGCTCACAGCAACTTCAAACTCTTGGGCTTAAGCGATTCTCTTGCCTTAGCCTCCCAAGTAGCTGGGACCACAGGCGCCCACCACAACGCCCAGCTATTTGTTTTGTTTGTTTGGTTGTAGTTGTCATTGTCATTTGGCAGGCCCAGGCTGGATTCGGTCCCACCAGCTCCAGGATGTGTGGCTGGCGCCCTAGCCGCTGAGCTACAGGTGCCAAGCTGGAATTTCTTATTTTTCTTTCAATTTATATTTTGTTGATAGCTAATGTTGAACATCTTGTCCTGTGCTTGATTAACAGTCATTTGTATATTTTCTTTGCTGAAGTATCTGTTAAAATCTTTTGTCTACTCTTTAATTGGGTTGGTTGTCTTAACACTGAGTTCTAAGAGTTTTTTATATATTTTAAATATAAATCCAAATATTTTCTGTCTGTGCTTGTCCCGTTTTCTTACCAGTATCTTTAGAAGGGCAGAAGTTTGTAGGTGTGATGGAGCCTCGTGTATTAGTTTCTCTTTTACAGTTTGTACATTTGTGTATTAAAGAATTACCCAAAGTCTTTAAGATTTTCTTATTTTTTTCCCTAGAAAATTCTTATATTAGATCTGTGACTTAGAGTTTTATATTGGTATGAGATACAGTGTTTGGGGGAGGGAAAGGGAGACATGCGGAGTCCAGTTGTTTTAGCACCATTTGTAGAAAAGATTCTCCTTTCCCTCATTGAATTACTTTGATTTTTTTGTAAAAAATTAATTGAACATTATTTGTGGGTCTATTTCTGGAGTTTCCGTTCTCTCTATTGGTTAATCTTATGCCAGTGCCACATTGTCTTTATTACTTTAGCTTTATTGTAAATCCTGATATCAGATAGCATGAGCCTTTCAACTTTGTTCTTCTGCAAAATCGGTTTGGTTCGGCCAGGTATGGTGGCTCGTGCCTGTGATCATAGCACTTAAGGAGACTGAGCTGGGAGGACTGCTTAAGCTGAGGAATTCGAACCTGAGCAAGAGCGAGACATTATCTGTACACAAAATAGAAAAATTAGCCAGGTGTGGTGACATGTACCTGTATTTACAAGTACTCAAGAGACTGAGGCTAGAGGATGTCTTATGCCCAGGAGTCTGAGGTTGCTGTGAGCTATGATGATGGCCACTGCCTGGGTGACAGTGTAAGACTCTTGTCTCCAAAAAAGAGAATTTGTTTTGGTTATTCTAGTCCTTTGCATTTTTTAAGAAAATGTCACCAATTTGTCATTTTCTATCACAAGGCTGTTGAGATTTTGACTAGGATTGTGTTGAACCTATAGATGAATTTGGGGGAGAACTGACATCTTAATAATATTAAATTCTTCAAATCGTGAATGTTGTATAACTTCATTTATTTAAGTCTTCATTTATTTCTCTCAACAATAGTTTTTAATTTTTAGTGTCTCACACATGTTCCACAATTTTTAGTGTCTTACACATGTTTCATTAAATTTATAATTTATGCTTTGGTATTATTATAAATGGCCTTTTAGAAATTATACATTCCATTTGTTCTTTACAAGTATATAGAAATATTGACCTTTTTTTTCTGTTTCATTTTTTCCCCCTTTTAAAGTTGACTTTGTATTCTTTGACCTTAATAAGCTCACTTATTAGTACTAATGCATTTTTATAGATTTCTTGAGATGTTTTACGTAAGTAATCATGTTATTTGCAAACAAAATACACCTTTACTTCTTCCTTTACTATCTCGTATATCTTTTATTTCATTTTCTTACCTTATTGCATTGGGTGTGCCTTCAGTAAAACATTTAATAGAAATGGAGCGGGCATCCTTGCTTTCTTTCTGATCTTAGGGTTAGCCTCACAGAAAGGAAGGCCTTTGTCCCACAGGGGGAGGCAGGACTGCCCCTCCAGACCCCTTCACGTACTGTTCTGGATGTGACTTATAGGTCTTCAGGTATTTTACTTTAAAGGTTCTAGTGATACTTGGTAAACCTGGAAATATTAAATTATTTCTATAGAAACAGATATACCAGTTCACTATTAGGTATGATGCTAGCTGTGTATTTTTTATAGATGTCCTTAATTCTGATTGAGGAAATTTCCTTGTATCCCTAGTTCGCTAAAAATTTTTAAATGTTTTTCAATATAAATTCTGTTTGTGGGATTATCATTTGCTTAGGTACATGCACAGGAGCAAGGAACTTATTCGAAATAAGAGAGAGCATATTCGAAAGTTAAAGGAGGAAATAAAAGTTCTGCAGCAAAAACTGGAACGGTAAGTTATGGGTACCTTTGTGCCTGGTAATATAAAACAGAGAGCGTAGAATGTTAAAGTCAAATCATTTGTTTGTATTTAAGAATTAACACAGTGTTTCAGTATTAACTAGGTTAGTTTATAAAAGAGCTAAGAAAAATTTCTTCTGAGTGTACAGCAATCTTAGTCCTAGGGGACTTAGTGACCGAAAGTCACACAGGTTAAGTTATTAGCAGAATACCGAGGTGGACCCGAGTTCTGATTTTATAGGCTTTTACCTTTTCTACTCCCCTGGCCATCTATTTCACAACCATGAGAGAGACAACTATCACAACGCTTCAGTTCACTTGTTTTGGAAATATGGTTTCTGAAGTGTCTAGTAGAGGTGAAAAAAAATAATGCCATTTTACCTATAATGGGGTTAAGTGATTAAAGTGCTAGTTTTCTGATGCAAAATTTTTTCTCTTACAGAGAAATCTTTGCTTTTATTATTTATTTTACACTATTTCTGTGCAGTCACCCTACAGATTTTTAGGGAGAATCATTGTAATTTCTTTCTAGTCTAGAGCCCATTGATTAAGCATTTAAGAAGGAAATCCTATACACTCTGAATGGTTCTTCCTTTCTTTCTGTATTTAACAATTCCCCTCCTACCATCGCCCACCTTCACCCAGGCCATTGCTAGGTTATTAATGTCCTTGAGGGGCAGCACTTTCCGTACCAGGCTCAGGATGGACCCTGCACTTGACCCACCAGCACCGTCCCCACCTCAGCTTGCACACACCATTGCTGGAAGAGCTTACCCAGGATGCCCTGGGACCCGCCATCCATTTGCCTTAGAGGCTGAAGCTGAAGGTTGAGTCCTCAAATTCTGTTCTGGCTGTGATTTATAGGATTCTAGGTATTTTACTTTAAAGGTTCTAGTGATACTTGGTAAACCTGGAAATATTAAATTGTTTCTATAGAACCAAATATACCTGATGTTTTATACTCAAAAATACTCAATTTGCCAGTAATAAGCAAGGCATTCTGAATTGTTTTGATTTTAAAATAAATAGAAGCATTTATCTTAGTATGATATTACTTTTGTTTTAAACTGTAATAACTTTAAAATTTTTATATAATTTTTTTAAGGCTACATACATCTTTTTATGTATGACACATTCCTAGGAAAATATATAAGAAACTCTTAATGGATACCATAGATATTAGAATGAGATGAGGGTAGATAACTTTTATGGCCTATTTTAACACTTTTTTGTATTTTGAATTTTCTTTCCAGGTGCAAACATTACTTTTATTATTTAAGAATAAAAATATTTGCCATTTCTTCTCTAAGATAACCTTGGCATCATATTAAAAATAAGATTCCTTGTTAATAGTGTAGACGTCTTTGCATTATATGAATTAGTCCTAAAAGTTGTCTAAAGGAATTCAATAGAAGAACATGAAAGTAATTATATCATAAAGTTGAAGATAAGTTTCTTAGAGGAAAATTTTTCTGTGGGATTTCACAAAAGTATTGTATTGTAATAAAATGCAAAAAACCTGGGAAGAGTGACAGTTATAAAGTGATGACTTAAGATCCTGTGGGAGATGATCAGTGCTGCGTTGTATGAAGTCTGAAAGATGAGTAGAGTTTAGGTAAGCTGTGGCAAAGTCAAGGAACTGGGTAGAACACTTCCCTAAGGTTTTCCTTCCTTTGCGTATTTGTAGTCCTTTTGAGTGAAAGCTGTAAAGCTCTGCAGCAAGCTGTCCTAATTCTCTTCCTTTTTTAGTTTTTTTTGGTTTTTTATTTTATTTCATTGCTTATTTTTTATTTCTTCCTTTTTTTTTTTTTTTTTGAGACACAATGCCACCCTATGCCCCTGAGCAGAGTGCAGTGGGCGTGGTAACTCAGTGCAACCTCTGACTCGGGCTGTGGGCATCCCGCTGCCTCAGCCTCTGGAAGCTGCTGGGTTTTTCCATTTTTTTCATGAGTCGGGGTCTCACTGTCGCTCAGGCGAGTCTCGAACTCCTGAGCCCAAGCAATTCTCCCTCCTCAGCCTCCCACAGTGCTGGGATTACAGGCGTGAGCCACCGCGCCCGGCTGAAATTTTTCTTATATGACACCTTCTTCCATCTAAGGCTGTTGCATGTGTCCTGAATGTCCCCTGTTTAGTGTGGCCATCTTCATTCATTAGTGTTCCTAGCTAGATCTTTTGGATAACTTGTTGCAGCTTCTCCATTAGTACTTACTGTTTCACCTCTTAGTTTTGGGTTATGGCTTTTTTTCATAGCACAACATCGAAAGTCAACCTTGCCAACTTGCCAAGATTTTTTCTTCTGCAGCTTATTTACCTCTCTCAGCCTTCCTGAAAATAAGCTTTGGCATGAAGGAATGTTGTTTGGTTTGATCTTCTGTCCAGATCACTAAAACTTTCTGCATGTTAGCAGTAAGGCTGTTTCACTTGCTTACCATTAGTGTGTTCACTGGAGTTCTTAATTTTCTTTAAGAACTTTTTCTTTGCATTCACACTTGCTGACCTGTTTGGCATGAGAAGCCTAGCTTTTGGCCTTCCTCACTAGCTTAATCATTTCTAGCTTTGGATTTAAAGTGAGAGACATAGGACCAACCCTTCCTTTTACTTGAAAACTTTTTTTTTTTCCCTTTTTTCTTTTTTTTTTTTGAGACAGAGCCTCAAGCTGTCACCCTGGATAGAGTGCAATGGCATCACAGCTCACAGCAATCTCCAATTCCTGGGCTCAAGCCAGTCTCTTGCCTCCTTCTCCCAAGTAGCTGGGACTACAGGCGCCCACCACAACGCCCGGCCATTTTTTTTTTTTTTGGTTGTAGCCACCATTGTTGTTTGGCGGGCCCGGGCTGGATTCGAACCCACCAGCTCAGGTGTACATGGCTGGTACCTTAGCCCATTGAACCACAGACGCCTAGCCTTTACTTGAAAACTTAAGAGGCCATTCATTGTGGGATTTTGTTCTTTTCTTTTTTTTTTGAGACAGGGTCTCACTTTGTCGCCTTCAGTAGGGTGCTGTGGGGTTCATAGCTTCATAGCTCATAGCAACCTTGAACTCTTGCCTCGGCTTCCCGGGTAGCTAGGACTACATGTGCCAGCCACGACGCCCAGCTGTTTTTTCTATTCTTGGTAGAGACAGGGTCTCACTTTGTTCAGGCTGGTTTCACCCTTCTGAGCTCAGGGAAGCCACTGTGTCCAGCCAATTTGGATTCTTGATTGCAAATGACTCAATGGGAAGCACGGAATCAGGAAACCATGTAGAATATGGTGGATCAGGCTCAGGTCCTGGGGACCTTGAGGCTGGCACTTCCAGTCATTTAGCTCTGCCTTTCTCTCTCCATGGTTGGTAACCTTATTCTTGTTACTGAACCTGGGCTTTGTCCACGTAGTGGAGAGAAAAGGGTGGATGTAAATGGAGCTGTCTTCAGGCTGGCCCTGTTCCAGCAAGTTCTCATCCTTAGAGAAAGTGGTTCCCTCTTCCCTCCTCTGCCTTTTTTCCCCTCCCCTCTCCTTTTGGGCTAAAAAGGTTTGAAGGAGGTGGGAGCATCCGTGTGCAAACTCTCCAGAAGGGCTCTTGATTGGTCTGATTTCCTTTATTTCCCTTCTTTGGGCATGGTCCAGCGTCCAGGAGACACTGCCTAGTAGCTCTTTGGACCAAGTAAGCAAGAACATATCCCAAAATTAAAGGATGGGATGCTGGCCAGGCCAAATCAGCAGGTAAATGAAGTCCTTACAGAACTTCATACTGCTTTAAAGAAATATCAGTGACATTTTACAATATGTCTGGACTCAGTGCTACTTGGATTGTGTGCTTTAGTTTCCTCTTACCAGTTTTTCTTTTTTAAAAAAGTCTTTTTCAGCAATTCTATTTCTTTTTCTTTTTTAACTTTTTTTTTTGGAGACAGTGTCACTACGTTGCCTTCAGTAAAGTGCTGTGCGTCACAGTTCACAGCAACCTTAAACTGTTGGGCTTGAGCGATTCTCTTGCCTCAGCCTCCCAAGTAGCTGGGACTACAGGCGCCTGCTACAACGCCTGACTATTTTGTTGTTACTGTTATTGTAGTTGTCGTGTTTAGCAGGCCTGGGCCCGGTTCACACCCACTAGTCAAGGTGTCCTTTGTCTTGCACATCTCAGTCCTAATGTCCTTGTCCACTTGTTTTTCATTTTTTTCTTTCTTTTTCTTTTTTCGAGATGGAGTCTCACTCCATCACTTAGAGAGAGCACCATGTCACCCTAGGTTAGAATACTGTGGTGTCATAGCTCACAACAACCTCCAAACTCTTAAGCTCAACAGATCCTCTTGCCTCAGCCTCCTGAGTAGCTGGGACTACAGGCACCTGCCACATTGCCCAGCTAGTTTTTCTAGTTGTGGTAGAGACAAGGTTTTCTCTCTCTCTTTTTTTTTTTTTTTGCTGAGGCTGGTCTCAAACTTCTAAGTTCAGGCAATTTACCCACCTCGGCCTCCCAGAATACTGGGATTACAGGCCTGAACCACTGCCAGCTCATCCACTTATTTTTCTTTTTTATTTTATTTTTTTATCAATCCACTTATTTTTCAAGATCAGTTTGTCTGTTTCTTGTAAGCTTCTGATATATTTCTGGTTGGGGGATATTATATATATATAGATATACACACACACACATACTAAGGGACAGTTCCTCATTGAATATCTTTTTTATATGATACTGTACTTCTCAGATGTATAGTTGACTATGAATCAGAGTCAGTTTTAATTCTGAGAAACTTACAACTTGTCTTACGCGTCTTAGTTCTAAAAAGAGACCCAGACAGGCATTCTTGTTTTAGATAGTCCTGTAAAAAGAATCTACTCTGCTTAATCAGCCACAACCAAAGAAAGCATGGAAGATGCCTATAGCACCTCATGGATGCTCTGGGGGGCATTTACAGGGCAACTATTTATTTTCCTTGCTTTTTAGGTTGTATTTTCATTTTGCCTCTTTTCCTGACAGTGTGTAATGTGGGTCATTTGTGTAATTAGAGTATTAAACTATACTGATTCCCTCAGGACATTGATGAACATGATCAAAAATAGTTGACTCTCTACAAAAGAAAGCCTTGGTTCTTTAATTTCTGCATTTCATCACATTGAAGATACCACTGAATAGGATGTACACGTATCTTAGATACAACTGAGAAAGGAAAAAAAACCTGGTGACAATTTTGAGGTGAATCATAGTTTGAAAGATGTTAAATGTGGGGAAAAAAATTACATTTTAGAGTGGACTATAGTAGTGTCCTGTATCTAGTATGGATGTGCAGTGATACTTGAATTCTTTTCTAATCCTCTTGCCAGACCACTGCACTTGAAATATGGCATGACAGCACTGTTCTCCATGCAGACATCACTAATTGATATCTGTACCCTTTACCTTAACCCAGATTTGGCCCCAGACTCCTCCCATAGTGAGTGGCTATCACTCAATAGTTGGCCAGCATCCACTGATTTGCCTATTAAGACCCACAGTTATAAATGTTTGATTGGGTCTGTTTTAAAATACAAAAGATGATTAATTTTTCTCTCCAATACTGTGCCTGTTTGATGGTTACTTTGTTCTTGCTGTGAAGTATACATTTCTGTTTTGGAAATTTACACAGCTCTGTTATTTGTCATTATGTCCCCCAGCCTATATCTCAATTTGGCAAGGATAGAGCCATTTTCCCTTTCAGCACAGAGTAAGGCTTTTATGGTTCTCAACCTAGGGAATGATACTATAGGCATGCTTGATGATGACCTGAATTGCAATAAAAGCTTTGAGTCACTTCTACCTGTTTGAAAAATGGAAGAAACCATTCTTTTTTTGGAGATAGTCTCACTCAGTCGCCCTGGGGTTGAGTGCTGTGGCATCACAGCTCACAGCAACTTCAAACTCTTGGGCTCAAGTGATCCTCTTGCCTCAGCCTCCCAGTAGGCGGGACTACAGACAGACAGATAGACACACACACACTTCCCAGGATGCCTGGCTTTTCTATGTTTAGTGGAGACAGGCTGTTACTCTTACCCAGGCTGGTAACTCAAGGGATCCTCCCACCTCAGCCTCTCAAAGAGAGCTAGGAATATAGGCATGAGCTATGCACCTGGCCTCTTCTGTACTTTTTTTTTTTTCTTATTTTTTGTTTTTTTCTTTTCTTCTTCTTCTTCTGTACTGTTTTAAAGGAAAAATTAGTTTGGCAAGTAATATGACATTAATATAAATGGAAAGCAATTTGCCACCTCTGCTTTCTATAGAGGAAGTGTTAAGAAATTTTACAGACATTGGCTTGTTTGGCTCAGTCAAATATTGCCTTGGACACCAGCTGTCCTAAGTAATAACACATTTAAAAACAGGGTATGTCAGATACTGTGTTTTCTCTGAGCTCCAACCACCTCTTCACACCCTTGCTATGTGGTACTGGTGCTGTGATGCTTTCAACCTCGTATCTGGAAAAAGGGACTACTTCTTCCCTTTTGCTTCTTACTCTTTTTTTTTTTTTTTTTTTGAGACAGAGTGCTGTGACATCACAGCTCACAGCAACCTCCAATTCCTGGGCTCAAGCGAGTCTCCTGCTTCTGCCTCCCAAGTAGCTGGGACTACGGGCGCCCGCCACAACGCCCGGCCATTTTTTGGTTGCAGCCACCATTGTTGTTTGGTGGGCCCGGGCTGGATTCAAATCCGCCAGCTCAGGTGTACGTGGCTGGCGCCTTAGCCCGTTGAGCCACCAGCGCTAAGCCCTTGCTGCTTATTCTTAATAAAGTAGCATTTCTTTCACCCTGGTCTCAGAAGTTGGTTCCAATTTCCAGTACCAAAATTTCTTCCCATAAAACTACACTTTTTTACCTTTTTTCTCCCAGCCCAAGCTGAGGCAGCTGCTTCTACAGGTCCTGTCTGTCTTGAGTTCTCCATGTACCCTTTTCCCCAGCCATTCTCCCATACCTGTTTAACCATTTCCTTGCTCTAGGTTCTCTCTGCTTAAATGTCTAGTGAGGTTTCTCTTTTTTTGCTGAATTAATTCTGACTGATAACCTTAGATGCTCAAAATTTATCAGCCCCAGTCATTTCATTGATCGTTCTAATTTTTTTATCTTTTAGGTAATTTGGATGTAGTGTCTGCTGTCTGCTCTAATTTATCAGCTTCTGTATTAGTTTCCTAGGGCTGCTGTAACAAGTTGCCACCAACTGGGTGACTTAAAGGCATTTATTCTCTCAAAGATGTAGAGAGTAGGAGTCCAAAATCAGTTTTAACAGGACCATGCTGTCTCTGAAGGCTGTCAGGAGGACTCTGCTTTCTCGTCCTACCTTCTAAGATGGTTGCTAGCGATTCTTGGCTTATACTGTTATCATTCCCAATTTGTGCCTTGTTGTCACATGGGATTTTTTTCCCCCACCCTGTGTCTGTGTCTATATCTTCATATGACTTTCTGTGGACACTAGTTCCTGGATTTAGGATTTGACTTAATCTACTACGGCCTCATCTTAACTAATTATATCTACAGAGACCGTGTTTCCAAACAAGGTCACATTCAGAGGTTTTCTGTAGATTGTTCTGTTATGTTACCGTCCAGGTGACTTAAAATACTGTGGTTTAATATCTTATCATCCCCACTGTGATATGTAACAACACTTGGGACAGATGCCACTTCCTTTCTGAAGCTGGAAGTGGACAGCACCTTCCCAGAGTTGAAATTCAGCGTGCGTTTGGAAGAGAAGGCATTTCAGGCTGTGCACAGGCTGTGAGCCATCCAGATCCACTCCAGCTGTGATCAGCTCCGTGCATCCTCAGATCTCACAGGGACAGGACAGGATGCAGTTGTTAGGCAGTCCGGCATCGGAGCCAGGGGCGTTTTGGAGGCTGTACTGCGAGTGTGACTCACATGATGCCATGAATGTTTCAACCTCCTTCCAGATGGAGAGGATTATAGGGATAAAATAGGGCAGAGCCAATCAAAACGGTTGGGCAGGAAGGAAGCATATTCATAAAATAGAGCAGATCACGTGATTTCATTTATGCAAAATAACCAGAGCAGACACATCTAGAGAGGGTGGTTGCTATGGGGGAGAAGGAAGGGAACTGAGGGGTGACTCCTCAATGAATGTGGACTTCCATGTTCTGGAGCTGGATAGTGATGATGGTTGGGGGACACTGAACACACTAAATGTGACTGGGAAATTTTATGTAACGTATATTTTATTGCTTATATTTGTACAAAATAAGGTACAAAACATGAATAGGCCTGGGTATGTGATCTGATTTCTTTTATGATTAAGGCCCTACAAGGGCCTGGGGGAGACAATTTTGCTCCAGGTGCCTCTGGGCTGAGAACTATTAATTACAATCGTTTTTTACTCTGTGCCAAGTGCTTGCTCTTCCCATTTATTGCTGTGTTTCCCTCACATTTACCCTTTCCTGAGGCTGGGGAGGACCAAGAACTTGTCCAAGGCCTTAAAATTATTAGGAGGTATAGCCAGAATTTGAACTCAGGTAACTCAACTCCCAGGATGGCTGGCCACAGCCTGGTTTGCCTAGGACTGCCCCAGTTTTAGCACTGGAAGCTCCATGTCCTAGAAACCTTGCTGTCCAGGGCAGACTAGCTTGGTGGGTCACCCAAACTGACTCCTCTAAGTCCAGATCAGTCTTCAGACCTTTTGTGCTTCCAAAGGACCCTCCTAATTGAGTCATATGCTCTAAAACCTGTTGTGTCATCCACAGTGGGTTTGGAATCACTGATTTAATACCTTAGCATCTCAAAGAAATCCTTGTCACTTTTCAAGACATAGCATGTAATATTAATGAAAACACCATGCCTTCTGTTCAGATTAATTTTTTATGAACAATAATACATCAGATTAAACTGGTGCTGATTGACTAGGGCTGGTGGTACAGGGTGGGGTGTATGGTGGAGTGTAGGTGGTCTCTGACCACAGGGCACAGTTTCTTTGGGTGATGTTACCAGCATGCACTTGGCATTGGTTCTGGCGATGAGCTATGTTGCTGGTGATTTGACAAGAACAGGATGGATTCTAGCTAATGCCCTCACATGAAGGGTGTGCCTGCTTATGGAGCTCTTCCCAGGCAGGGAACAAGGCCAGAAAGGCTGGGAAAGTTGCTTGTGTGCCCAGAGTTGTACATTTTACATCCGATCCTCATTTCCAGTTTTCGGCTGTCACCCAACTACACTGGTTTCTCTGTGTCGGAGTACCTCTTTAATAGTCCCGACACTCACTATGGAGGTGGTATTTCTCATGCAAAGAAGCCCAGCTCTTGCCAGCAGCTCCTTCAGTTACACATCAAACAGTCTCCCCCTAAGTGCCTGCTTTCTTTCCAAGGAAAGTGGACCAAGTACTCTGGGGACCCAGGATGTTAGCTTTTCAGGGCCAATAGAAGCAGATTTAATTGTCTTATTTAAGAAATGACAGTCCTCCTTCTCAAAGTAGTTTTTTTATTTTCCAGCTGAGCATCGAGCAGGCCCAGACGGTGGCAGAACAGGTGGAGATGAAGGCAAAGGTCGTACAGTCGGAGGTCAAAGCCGTGACTGCAAGGCATAAGAAGGCCCTGGAGGAGCGTGAGTGTGAGCTGCTGTGGAAGGTAACCAACAGTGTCTCTGCCCCGGGCCTGCCCCACCCAGACCGAGCGTCCCAGCAGGACTTCAGATCCCAGACCCACATTCTAAGTTTAGAACCCTTAGTAATTTTCCAGAAAGCTTGTTGGCAGAAAAATCCAGGGGTCTCTGGAACATTAAGTAACAAAAAAGCCTTTCAGAAGAAGTTGGGTAACCAAGACTGGAACAAGCCTCAAGCTTCAAACTGCATCCACTCAAAGGGAGGCAGAAAGGAGAGAATACAATCAAAACTGTTGTAGAGCAAGGCAGGTTGGTAGGAAACATCCTTATTTTTGGTGTCCTGGCTAGTTGCACTTCCTGACCTCTTGTGGAAAACCAGTTTTCCCCTTGCAAGGGCAGTGAGGGTGTGTGTGTCCTTTCTTCCTGTTGGAACAGGAAAGAGTGCTGAATACATTGGTGTGCTGTTTAGATAAAAATCAGCTGGAAAGGCTGGGCACCCCACCCAAGTCAGCATCTCTCATCTTTTCTGATTTGTTGAATCAGAACTTCCCCCTGGAAGAGGAAAGTGATGGCTATGAGTGGTCACTACTCCACACCGGTTCTGTGACCGAAAATAAGATTGCATAGGTAGTTTTAAAGGGTATGTTTATGTGTAAGTGCACTGGTTTTGATCCCCAAACTACATGACAGTCTGGATGGCATCTCAGTTTCTGAAAGTGACCCTTGCTAATGATTATGCCTTAAGTAATGTTTTATAAAAAACTATGAAAGATTTTGCAGGACATTTTCCTTTTAGTTAATCTCACAACTAGCTGCTTTCTGTATCTTCTGTCCTCTCTAGGAATATGAATGAATTGCTTTTTGATAAGAGGAGTTTTGGGGAGGAGATTGTTAGTGCAATATTAATTTAGCACATATTTGCAGAGTTATCTTTGTGGTCATGATATAGTTTTAAGATAGTCCCCACAGGTATGCCAGCCAGTGTTATGCCACCCACGAATGTTAATTATATAACTGAAAAGGCCCCACTTCTTGCAACCTGAGAGCTTTGTAGTGAACTCTGCCTCAAACTCTTCTGGATTTCCTGATGAAAAGGGCCATTGTGTTTGGGAGTTTTGCAGCTCTCACCTTAGTTAACCTAACTCCTGTGAGGCTGACTCGCTGACTGTTCTCTCTTTGTTTTATTTATTTATTTATTTTTGAGACAAGAGTCTCACTTTATCACCTGTGGTAGAGTGCTGTGGCGTCATAGCTCACAGTAATCTCAGACTCCTGGGCTCAAGCAGTTCTCTTGCCTCAGCCTCCCAAGTAGCTGAGACTACAGGTGCCCACCACAATACCCATCTGTATTTAGAGGCGAGGTCTTGCTTTAGCGCAGGCTGGTCTTGAACTCATGAGCATAGGCAATCCGCCGTCCTTGGACTTCCAGAGTGCTAGGAATATAGGTGTGTGCCACTGCACCCGGCCTTGTTCTTTCAGGGAGGTTCTTTAGGAAGAAATAGTTTTTACTCCTGAGAAACATGTTTAGAAGAAGAGTCCTCTTCTTCATGTAATAAACCATTACTTCTTGCCTAAAAACTTATTCTTAGATTATTCCAAAATAAGCTTGCTTATTATGTAGACATACACCTTAGTCTTTCTCTTTACTTTTTGCTATGGAACTTTGCCCCAAATTCTGAGGGAGTCCTTCTCTCACACTGGTTACTCATTTTTCTTTCTTTCTTCCTTTTGAGATGGAGATTGCCCTGGGTAGAGTGCTACAGCAATTTCAAACAGCTCACAGCAATTTCAAACTCTTGGGCTTAAGTGAGTCTCTTGCCTCAGCCTCCCATGTAGCTGGGAGTACAGGCGCCCGCCACGATGCCCGGCTGTTTTTTTTGGTTGTTGTTGTTGCATTGTCATTTAGCAGGCCCAGGCCAGGCTTGAACCTGCAAGCCTCGGTGTATGTGGCTGGCCTCGTAACCACTGTGCTATGGGCACCAAGCCGTGCCCGGCTATTTTGTTTGTTTTAGTTATTATTGTTGCTTGGCAGGCCCGAACTGGGTTCAGACCCACCAGCCCCAGTGTATGTGGCCAGCGCCCTAGCTGCTAAGCTACAGGCGCCAAGCCCTGGCTATTTTTTTTGTTGTTGCAGTTGACATTGTTTAACCTGGGCTGGGTTCTAACCCACCAGCATCAGTGTATGTGGCCAGAGCCCTACCCACTGAGTTATGGGTTGCCACCCTCATTTTTCTGTTCCTTTTCTAGTAAAGCCTTCTGCCTTGTCTCTGGATATATCTCTGTTAATATCTTTTGTTTTCTTGCATCTCTAGTTACTGAACATGAAAACACATTCGTGCAAGGATTAAGGCAACCCAGTTTTATATTCCTGGATGTACCTCATCATTCTTGGGCCATAGAAATTCCACTGGACTTGGCTACTTTGGGGGGTTAAATGCAGCTATGCCTATCTTGGGCCAGAATCAAAGGTGGAAATTTGGCCCAAAGGACAGAAGTTCTTTCATATGTACCCTAACAGGCCCCTCTGTATACATATTTGGGTTCTAGAGTGAGCAGATGTTAAAGCACGAATGGGTCAAAATCATGTGTCACCATGCCATCCCCAGCAAGGACAGTCAGGTTTCCCAACAGTGGACCGACCACTCTCATCTGTAGAGCACGCAGAAGTCATGGTCTCCTGCTCAACAGTGTGCACTTATTTTCTTCACAGGGAGAAATTGCTTAGAACTAGGGGACTTTGTAATTTAGGGGGTGGGAAACAGAGTCTTGCTGTATTGCTCAAGGCTAGAGTGCCCTGGTGTCAGCCTACCTCACAGCAACCTCAAACTTCTGGCCCCACACAACCCTCCCTTCCTCAGCCTCCTGGGTAGCTGGGACTCTAAATACCTGCCACAATGCCCAGCTAATTTTTATTTTATTTTTATCTTTTGAGACAGAGTCTTGCTTTGTTGCCCTTGGTACAGTGCTATGGCATCATAGCTCACAGCAGCTTCAAACTCTGGAGCTCAAGTGATCCTCTTGCCTCAGCCTCCTAAGTAGCTGGGACTACAGGCATTTGCTATAATGTTGAACTATTTTTAGAGATGGGGTCTTGTTCTTGCTCAAGCTGATCTTGAACTCCTAAGCTGAGGCAATCCACCTGCCTTGGCCTCCCAGAGTGCTAGGATTACAGATGTCAGCCACTGCTCGGCCCTCCAGCTAATTTTTCTATTTTTGGTAGAGTCAGGGTTTTGCTCTTTCTCAGACTGGTCTTGAGGTCCCTGGCTCAAGTGATCCTCCTACCTTGGCCTCCCAGAGTGTTGGGATTACAGGCATGAGCCACACACACCTGGCGCCCAGGACCATATTTTCTTTTGGTCACCATAGTACCTTCAATCCCTGGCTCAAAGAAGGTGCTAGATACAGTGTTTGTCAGATGGTGGCTGCTCCGTAGAGACCAGGCTGCAATTTAGTGGCTGTTCACAAGTGTCATTCTAGCATTGTGTACTGCAGCCTTGAACGCCTAGACTCGAGAGATCCTTGTGCCTCAGCCTCCTGAGTAGCTGGGATGGGGTACAAGGTGTACGCCACCATACCAGCTGCATATGTGTATTATTAAGTTTTATTTTTCTTTAATTTGTAACTTACAAACAAGTTACCATAATAACTACATATGTCCTTTACTTAGATTTACTGAATATTTATATTTTTCCCTATTTGTTTTATTCTTCTATATGTGTATGTGATTTGATAGTAAGTCAGTGTGTTGGACACACTTTTTTTTTTTTTTTTTTTTTTTTTTTTTT
>CAUYRH010093316.1:0-14337 GCA_963574655.1 Perodicticus potto
GTTCTCACATAGTAATGAGAAAGTCTCTTGAATGTTATTGCAATCAGGTTGATGAAAATATCTCCGATTGTATCTGAAGCCCGCACACTGTACCCCATGATTGAATTATTGTACACAGCGATGATTCAATAAAAAAAAAAATAATAAAATAAAGAAATAAAAGACTTGAATGATGCTCCAGACCAATTGGAAGTAACAGACCCTTATAAACACTTTATCCAAAAGCTGCAAAATATACATTCTTTGCAAGTGTATTGGAAACATTCTCCAGGAAAGATTACATTTTAGGCCACAAAGCAAGTATCGCAAATTCAAGATGATTGAAATTATATAAAGCATCTTCTCCAAACATAATGGAATGAAAATAGAAATCAACAACAAAAGAAAAACTAGAAAATCCACAAATTTGTGGAAATTAAGCAACACTCTCTTAAACAACAAATGAGTCAAAGAATGAGTATAAGGAAAAATGAAAAAATATCTTAAGATAAATGAAAATGGAAACATAATATATCAAAATGTATGTGATACAGTGCTAAGGAGATAGAATATTAAATCTGTAAATGTATACATTAAAAAATGTTTCAAATCAACAGTCTAACTTTATACCTCACAAAAATAGACGAGAAAAACACTCTATAACCAGGATAGCAGAGAAAGGTAATGGAAAAGATTAGAGCAGAAGTAAAAGAAAAGGAGAAGAAAATTATAATAGAAAAACAATTCGTTAAACTTGAGAGTTGATTTTTCAAAGGATTGGTAAGATTGACAAATCATTAATTTAATAAATGAAGGAAAAAAGAGAGAAAGATCAAATAACTAAACTAAGACATGAAAAAGAGAACATTACAGCAAATTCCACACAGAAAAAGATTACAAGAGAATTCAAGGAACAACTGTATGTCAAGAAACTGGATAATCTAGGAAAAATAGACGAATTTCTAAAAACATACACTATACCAAGATTGCATCATACAAAAATAGAAAATCTAAACAGGCCAATAATGACTAAAAAGATTGAATTAGTAATCAAAAACTTCCCAAGAAAGGAAAACCCAGGGCCAGACAACATAACTGGTGAATGCTATCAAAATTAAAGAAGAGTGAAAGTAAATCCTTCTCAAACACTTCCAAAAATTTTGGTATATGTGGTGCCGAAGCAAGTACACTTCCAAAAATTTTGAAAAGGAGGGAATACTTCTAAACTCATTTTATAAGAAGAGCATTATCCTGATACCAAAGGCAGACAATGATACTGGAGGAAGAAATATTACAAGCCAAGATCCCTGATGAACTTATATGCAATAATCCTCAACAAAATACTAGCAAACTTAATAGCACAGTAAAAGAATTAGATTTTATGATCAAATGGGGTTTATACCTGGTATGTAAGAATAATTTAACAGACATAAATCAATACATGTAATATACCACATTAACAGAATGAAGAATTAAATATAATCATCTCAATAGATGCAGAAAAAGCAATTGAGAAAGTTTATTTATCATCCTTAAAAACTCTCAACAAACTGTATCTAGAAGAAACATACCACAACATAATAATGGCCATATATGTAAAGCTCACAGCTAACATAAAACTCGATGGTGAAAACCTGAAAGCTTCTCCTCTATGATCAAGAAAAGGACCAAGAGGCTTGGTGCCCGTAGCACAGTGGTGACAGCACCAGCCACATACACTGAGGCCAATGGGTTCGAACACGGCTGGGCCAGGTAAACAACAACAGTGACAACCTCAACAAAAAATAGCCAGGTGTGTGGCAGGTGCCTATAGTTCCAGCTACTTGGAAGGCTAAAGCAAGAGAATTGCTTAAGCCCAAGAGTTTGAGGTTGCTGTGAGCTGTGACACCATAGAACTCTATTCAGGACAACATAGTGAGACTCTGTCTCAAAATAAAAAAAGAAAGAAAGAAAGAAGAAGAAAAGAACCTGAATACTTAATGAAATCCTACAAAATAAGAACAAAACTAGAGGCATCACTTTACCAGACTTCAGGCTATAGTGATCGAAACAGCATAGTATTAGCATAAAAATGGAGACATAGACCTGGGAACAGAACAGAGAATCTACAGATGAAACCAAACTCAAATCACCATATGATCTTTGATAAAGTATAGAAAAGCTTAAACTAGGGAAAAGAATCCTTATTCAATAAATCATGCTCATTGAATAAGATAGCCACATGTAAAAGACTGATATAGAAGCTGCACCTCTCACTACCCATAAACATTAACTCAAGATAGATAAAAGATTTAAACTTAAGACATGAAACTATAAAAATCCTAGAAGAAAGAGTAGCAGGGCAGTGCCTGTGACTCATTGAGTAGGGCACCAGCCCCATATACCGTAGGTGGCGGGTTCAAACCCGGCCTCGGCCAAACTGCAAAACAGAAAAATAGCCGGGCGTTGTGGTGGGCGCCTGTAGTCCCAGCTACTCAGGAGGCTGAGGCAAGAGGATCACCTAAGCCCAGGGGTTGGAGGTTGCTGTGAGCTGTGTGATGCCACGGCACTCTACCAAGGGCGATAAAGTGAGATTCTGTTTCTACAAAAAAAAAAAGAAGAAGACGAAAGAGTAGGGGAAAACTCTTAAAGATATCAACCTAGGGAAAGAATTTATGAAGAAGACCCAATGGCAATAGCAGCAACAAAAGATAAATATATAAGTGGGACCCAATCAAGTTAAAAAGCTCCTGCACAGTTAAAGACACAATCAACAAAGAAAACAGACAATCTACAAATGGGAAAAGATACTTCCATGCTACATATCTGGAAAAAAAGAACTCAAGCAAATTAAAAAGAAACGATCAAACAACCCCATTAAAATTGGGCAAGAGACATGAACAGAAACTTTCCCTATAAAGTTAGACTTATGGCCAACAAATATATGAAAACATGCCTATTGTCTTTAATTCTCGGGGAAATGCAAACAAAAACCACATTGAGATATCACCTAACCCCGGAGAGAATGGCTTTCATCATAACGTCCCAACACAACAGATGTTGGTGTAGATGTGGAAAGAAAGGAATACTCATACACTGCTGGTAGGACTTCAAACTAGTACAACCTCTATGGAAAGTAGTATGAAGATTCCTCAAAGATCTAAAAGTAGACCTACCATTTGATGCTGCAATCCCACTACTAGGTATTTACCCAAAGGAGAAAAGAGACATTTTATCATAAAGACACTTACACTCGAATGTTTATAGCAGTACAATTCACAATCATAAAGACATGGAAACAACCCAAGTGCCCTTTAATACATGAATGGATTAATCAATTGTAGTATATGTATACCACAGAATATTATTTAGCCATATAAAAAGATGGAGATCTATTATCTTTTGTAACAACTTAGATGGAATTGGAGACCATTCTCCTTAGTGAAGTATTGCAAGCTTGAAAACAAAAACACTATATGTACCCAATACTAATTTAGAACTAGTTGATCAACACCTATATGCTTATATGGAATGAAAAATCAGTGAAATACAAGTAGAGGTAAGGAAGAAAAAGGGATAAATACATTCTCATCCAATGGGTACATTGCATGGGTCTATTACACACTTTCTGGGTGAAGGACGCAATTATAAAACTCTCACTTTAGCCATACAAAAGCAAACTATGTAATGAAAATGTATGTATTCCCATAAGAATCTAAAATTTAAAAAATAGAATAAAATTGCTTTCCTTTTCTTTTCTCCCAAATTTGTTTATGAAAATGTTTAGATATTAATTATTTATTTAGACATTGAATAATTTTATTGGGGTCAAAATTAATTTTATTGATTATATATCTATTATTCACAGTCTATAAAAATGTTTAGCAGGAAAATAACTTAAAGTGATAAGTAGACCACAAGTAAACTATTAAAATAAATTAGGCAAATGTAAATAAATTTTTAAAAGATTACATACTGTATGAACCAACTTACATGACATTATGGAAAAGACAAAATCATAAGGACAGAAAGCAGAGGACTTGGCAGAGGAAGAGTTGATAACAAAGGGTCACAGGGGAATTTTTCACTGTAATTAAATTGTTCCAATATATTGATTATGGTGATGGTTACACAATAGTATGTCTTTGTCAACATTTGCAGAACAGATACTAAAAAGGGTGAATTTTACTATATTAAATCTTGATACAAAGTATAAAAAAGGTAAAGCAATAAACTTTTTAGAAGAAAATAGAAGAACATCTTCATGATATTGGAATAAGTAGTTTTCTTAAATAGTACCAAAAAATAGGAAATAAGCACAAATTTCCATAATATTAAGACCTCTGTCCCTTAAAAGACACTATTAAGAGAGTGGAAAGACATCTGTCAAAATGGGAGAAAATATTTGCAATTCACATATTTATGAAGGATCTATATTCAGAATATTTAGAGAATAAGGAAATTAAATAAGGAAAAGATAAATAATTTAATAAAAAATTGCGCAAAAGACTTGAATGGTATTTCACAAAAGATGTTTTTCAAATGGCCAATGAGTACTTAAAAATTGTTCAAAGTCGGCTCGGTGCCTGTGGCTCAAGCATCTAAATCCAGCCCGGGCCCGCCAAACAACGACGGCTACAACCAAAAAAAAAAAAAAAAAACAGTCGGGCGTTGTGGCGGGCGCTTGTGGTCGCAGCTACCTGGGAGGCAGAGGCAGGAAACTCACATGAGCCCAGGAGTTGAAGGTTGCTGTGAGCTGTGATGCCATGACACTCTATCCAGGGTGACAGCTTTAGGCTCTGTCTCAAAACAAAAACAAAAATTGTTCAAAGTCATTACTCATCAAAGAAATGCAAACCAAACCCCCACCATAATGGCAAAAATAAAAAATACCTGAAAATCCCAAGTGTTGGTGACGATGTGCAGCAAACGGATCTTTCATGCTCATAGGAGTATAAAAAATATATCAAAAGACATGTACAAGGCTGGGCACCCATAGCTTAATGGTTAGAGCACTGGCCCCGTGCACCGGGGGTGGCAGGTTCCAACTGGCCAGGGCCTGGTAAACAAACAAACAAACAAACAAAAAAAGACATATACAAAATAGTCTTAATGGTTCTATTCATGATAGTTCCAAACTGGAAAACACAAAGCAGTGAATACATAAAATGTGGTATATTCACACAACAAAATGCTACCTAATAATGAGAATGAAAGAACTACAACTACAATCAACAATGTGATAGATGGATCTCACAAAAAATATATAAAATTTAAAAATCTAGACATAAAAGATTATTTTTTCTTTATAATTCTAAATGATATACATTTCCAAATTAGGCAAACTGTATTTCTTGATGTCCAACTATTGATTAAGTGATGGATGGCAACTGAAAGAATGTACAAGTCGAGATTTGGGGATGTTGGGCATGTCTTTTCCTTGCTCTGGATGGCAATTACCTAAGTATGTTGAGTCTATTAAATTTACAGAAATTAAAAGTGAGATTTGTGTACTTTTTAAATGTATTTACACTTCAAAAATATGATCAAAGTGTAATAAAAATTTTACTCAAGAAACTAGAAAAATAAATGTAAACAGCTTACAAAGTTAGATGTGCTACAAAGTTAATAGTGCTACTGGCATGCCAGAATATTTCACTCTAAATGTATCCTGTCCCCCCTTTCAATTTTAATTTCAACCGATAGCCCTCTCCTACATTGAGCAGCAGTTAGAATAGTCGAACAGGTCCTTGAGAGAGGACATAGGTTTCAGGGTCTCCAGAAATCCTCGCAGAGATAGTTTCCTTAGCCTGTTGCTTCTTATACTTAATGAAAGTTTATTTTCAGAGGGTGCTGGAGCAAGATTAAGCATGGTGATTTCTAGAGAATGCCTGTCTTCTTAATAACTGTGACCCCAAAGGTGAAGGGAGAACCCTGCTGTCTGTGGGTATGGCAGGCCCCCCATTGCTGCTGGCTTCCACAGATCTGAAGAGGAGTGCTACTGGTTGAGTTTTTCAAAAGCAAATGCTGAAAGAGAGTTGGGAATGCAAAATATATTTTCAGAATTCATACCTTCAAAGGGAAGCAGAGTAGGGAATGATGAGAGAACTGAATGGGAGAGAGAAATAATTTGAACTATGATGCAGGCCCAGCAAACCTCAGCCACCTTAGTAAGAAGGGTTGTAGCAAGTGTTGACTGTCAGAATATTTTAGTAATAAATCTTACTGATAATATCTTTCCAGTTCTTAGAAGGGAAAATGAATCACAGGAGCCACAGAGCTCAAGATTAACATGTTGGGGGCAAGAAGCACACTTCATACTACCAGACCTATAATTTAAGGCAAGGACTGACTGTCTCACATTTCTATACTCTCTGTTTGATGCTCAAAGTAACTGTGAATCAATGAAAATTTCAAATGAGCAGCAGCATGTAAAACAAGAAATTCAAGCTGCTTTCCCAGTAGTTGGCAATCATATATTGATTTATTCATCCCAAATGGTTAATCTGAAACAGATTTTAAAACTGGTGATGGCCTCTGAAACTGTTGGCTTTAGGAAGAGCCTAACATGATACCAATTAATTCAGTTAACCCATTTCAAACAAGTACTTCTCAGAAAGAAGTGGTGTAGACTCCTTTGTGAGCACTTATATCCAAATAGCCACAGGAGTTCTTTGACAGTTGGAACTATACCGTTGGCTGGAAGGGGTTGATTAACACAGGTTGGTACCTAACTTAGAAAGATAAGTAAATGACATTGATAATTTGTGAGAATTGGAAACAGGATAGAGAGCTATTCAGAATATTGTTAAACTATGGGAACAAGGTGGGAAATAAAATCAGGTGGAGATGAGAGGGTAATAAAAGAAAATTAGGATTTTGTAAATAATACGATGATAAAAAAAAAATTATAAATAGCAGCATTTCTCCCCTAAACTTGATTTGGAGTTCTCTCACCTAAGACAATTGAATACCCTCACAGCATTTATGAGAACACCAGAGACTGTATAAATGGGCCAAATGCAGCCATTCTTCTTCTTTATATTACCTTCCTTTTGTCTTCCTAGGTTCCAAGATGACTGACAAAAATTGGAGATTTTGGGGTGTGACACCCACCATACTGGAGATGAGCAGAGATCCTACAAAATTCTATATAGGGCGAGCACTGTGGGCCAGCATTACTTTTATGTACGTTTCAGTTGTGTACGTAGTGCAAATCTCCTGGCTTCGTATGACAGATGACTTCCAGTGCCATGGGAATATCTCCAACGCCTGTCTGGCAGAATGCTATGAGAACCACTTCACTAGACCTGTTCTAGGAGTTTGGTATTTTGTTGGTTTTGTCTTTTCCTCCATCTTTTTTGTGATGGAGTTTGTTGTCTCTATGAATGTACGTAAACAATCCAAGTTGTTTATGGAGCCAATTTCAGATGAAAAAGGGTCTAGCAACACCTACAGTGATATATCCTCTGAAAGGAGTGAAATGAGTGAAATGACTGTTGACTTGTCCAGGGAAAAGCCCCTGTTGGCAAAGTATCTTGTCTACTTCCTCGTACAGATGTCTGTACAGGTGATCTTTTTGGTCATCCTTTTTCACTATCACCGACCACTGATTACAAAACCTATTTGGTGCAGTACCCACTTGTGTCATGGGCCTTATTTATGTGTGTTAATGGGGACACAGGAGAAGATAATGTCCATCAATCTTCTGGCTACAGTTTCAGTGGTTATCGTGACTTTCTGTTTTATATTCTTCGTGTATGCCATTAACAAATACAAGTACACGATTATAACCCTGTCTAAGAGACACAAGAAGAGCTCTGCAAAAGCCTAAGGGTGCTTCTGATGCTCATCACTAACAAAATATGGAATAGATGCAAAAGAAGCCCATAGTGGTCTTATATTGAAGCAATACATATTGTATCCTTATTTACTATTCTTAGATAGTCTTATCTTAAAACAAATAAAACTGGAAAGTATGGCAAGCTTGCTTTCTTCTTATATAAGTAATCACTATCTAAAGTAAAAAGTTAGAATAGGATCCAGAACGTTTTAAAATGAGGAGTATGGGGATATTCACCACTAGTTTTGATAACACATCACAGTAAGATTTTAAGGACTATTCTTTTCCATTTAATTGATTAGTACTTTAATACTAAGACTTAAAAATTTACATGTTGGGCAAATTTTTTAAAAGGAAAGAGCATAATGGAAAACTACAGATAATCAATCACTATAGCTTTTCTGATATACTATCTACTATTTACAGTGCTGTTAAAATAATGCCTTTCAGGGTTTCCTGCTTAAATCCCAAGGCAGATGCTTCTCAAAGAATACTAATAATAAATATCTTATATAAGTTGAGAAGGTAAATGAATAATAAGAAGAGAAATATTATGTTCTCAGAGCTTCAAAGTAAATGATTAAGTTTTAGAAATATCCTTGTACTGCACCAATTTCCCTTGGGCACTTGATTTCATTATTATCAACTTTTTAATTTTAACAAGCTGCACTATATTGAATTGATTAAAATGTGAGAAGTATATTCTGCATGGAACAATTGAAGCTTCTACATTGACAAAAGACTGAACTGTAAATGCATTCATAGATGTTACTTGGGCAGTATCAGATAGATCTCCAGAGAGCAAAGTTAATGGTTCCTTGTGAGCCAGGATAGCTTATCACAAAATACACAGCAACTTAGAATGTGAGATTGGATGATCTTGGTACGGATATATTTATAGAGTCAGACATTGACACATAAACTAGCATGGCAGCTTGATAATCTCTTTCAAAATATTTTGTTTTGAACTCTGTAGGGTCAAATAAGGTAAACCAGCAAGACTAACCTCTGGCATCTGGTGTCCCCCCAAGCTCCTCCTCTCATACTAACCAGAGATTATGTTTTATGATCCCAGATGTCTCTACTTTGTGATACTGCAATATCAGACTTAAGCAAAATTATCTCTCTAGCCCATTTCAGAAATATATAACCTATATCATCTGCAAAGATTGCTAAATGGGGACTTGATGAAGTAGGGGTCTGCAAGTGATGATGAATATTCTAAACAAATATATGGAACTTTAAAATAAAATTCTGTCAGCTCCTAATATTTCTGTAATTAATATGCCAATATATTGAAGTTACATATGTCACATAGCATAAATGCTATTTTTCTTTTTATTTATTTATTTATTTTTATTGTTGGGGATTCATTGAGGGTATAAGAAACCAGGTTACACTGATTGCATTTGTTAGGTAAAGTCATAAATGCTATTTTTCATGTAAGAATTTATTCTTCAAAAAGTTGGTCAGCACTGACAAGGTGCCATGCTCAGGTGCCACAATTCTGTGTTTTTGTACCCATTAACCAACTTCTGTTCATTCCCTCATTCCCTGCCCTTTTTCTGGCCTCTGGTAACCATGATTTTACTCTCTGCCCCCATGAGATCAATTTTCTTAGCTCTTCCCATATGAGTGAGAACATGCAATATTTGTCTATTGTACCTGGCTTATTTCATTTAACATAATGTCTTCCAGTTTCATCCATGTTGTTATAAATGACAGAATTTCATTCCTTTTTATGGCTAAACAATATTTCATTACGCATATTACCACATGGTACTTACCTAATTCATTGATGGGCACTTAACTTGATTCTACATATTTGTTATTATGAATAGTGCTGCAATAAACATGGGAGTGCAGATATCTCTTTGATACACTGATTTTTTTTCTTTTGGATATACACCTAGTAATGAGATTGCTAGATCATATGGTAGACATATTTTTACTTTTGTGAGGCATTTCCATACTGATTGACATTACAGCTATGTAGAGGAGGCCAGATGGCTAGTTTGCTGTATTTTCTGTCATTCTATGGAGTACCTTTTCACACTGCTCGTTGTTTCCTTTGCTGTGCAGAAGCTTGTTAGCTTGATGTAATCCCATTTGTCTATTTTGGTCTTTGCTTTTGCCTGTGCTCTTGAGGTCAAAACCAGACCAAGGTCCTGAAGCTTTTCCCCAATATTTTCTTCTAGTAGTTTCAGAGTTTCAGATCTTATATTTTAGTTTTTAATTCATTTTGAGTTTTATATAGGGTGAAAGATGAGGATCTAGATTCATTTTTCTGCATATGGATATGCAGTTTTCCCAGCAAAATTTGATAAAGAAACCATGCTTTACCCATTTTATGTGTTTGGCACCTTTGTTAAAAACAAGTTGGGCTATAGGTGGATAGATTTTTTTCTGTGTTCTTTATTCTGTTCCTTTGGTCTATGTGTCTGTTTCTATGCCTATATCATGCCCTTTGGGTTACTGTAGCTTTGTATTATATTTTGAAATCAGGTAGTGTGATGCATCCTGCTCTGTCCTTTTTGTTTATGATTGCTTTAACTATTATAACTTTCCTATGGTTCTATATGAATTTTAGGATTTTTTTCTAATTCTCTGAAAGATATTGGTATTTTCATACAGATTGCATTGAATCTGTAGATTATGTTGGATTATATGGACATTTTAATAATATTAATTCTTTAAATCCATAAGCAAGGGTTAGCATTACTTGTTTTTGCTTCTAATTGCATTTTAAATTGTTTTATTTGTTCATTTTAATGCACATTCAGTAAAAGTCACTATTTTTGGTGTACAGTTCTGAATTCAGCATATGCATAGAGATTGGTTAACTATGGTCATAATCAAGATACAGAACAGTTCTGTTGGCCCACAAATGCTCCTTCTGCTGCCTCTTGGTGGTCAACCTTTCCTCCTACCCAAAACACTTGACAATTACTTATCCATTCTGTATACCAATAGTTTTTCCTTTTCCAGAATGTCATATAAATAAAATACACAAAATATAGACAATTGAGTTGGGCTTCTTAACATAATGCATTTAGGATTTACCTGTGTAATTGTAAGTCTCAAGCTTGTTTCTTTTTAGAGATGAGGAGTATTCCATTGTATGGATATATCACATTTTTTAAGAACCATTCACCAGTTGAAAGACTTTAGGTTATAGCCAAATTAGAAATAATTATTAAGACTCTCTACTATGAACACTCATGTACAAATTTTTGGGTGAATATATATTTTTATTTCTTAGATAAATACCTCAGAATAAGATTATAGGGTTCATATTATACATGTGTGTTTAACCTTGCAAGAAATTGCCAAACTGCATTCCAGAGAGGTTAAATCATTTATATTCCTGCCAGGAATGTATGAGAATTCCAGTTACTCTGCATTCTTGCCAAAATTTGGAAATGTCAGCTTAATTCTTTAAAATGTTGCAACTGTCACCACCTGTAAGAAAAGCACGGACTCCCACTTTGGGTACAAATCAGAGGTGATTTATTACTCTTGCACAGGGGGCCACTGCTAGGAAGGCAAAAAGCCCCGAAAAGAAAAGCAGGCAACCTTTTATACCTTTTTTGTTGCCATGCAAGCAAACAAAAAACAGAAGCAAAACATAGTGGTTAACTAGGGGGGCAGGATTTCAGCCAGGGGAATGGGGGGGGTGGCTACAGCATGGTAGTTGGCACGGAAACAGTTTGGGAAACTTAGTAGCTTGGGAGACAGTTTGGGACACTCAGTAACCTGAGAAACTCTGCTTGAGTGAATTTTTACCATTGCTTAGCAAGGGAGTCAGGGAACTCAGAACTTCTTTGTAAGAAGCCTGTTCTCAGAATTAACCCAAAGTGGGGTTTGAGACAGACGGGGGACTCAGGTTGAAACAGTTAGGGGCCTTTAGGGGTCTTAATGCCAGGTCAGTTACTACATTTCCCACTGGTCTTTTGGGAAATCAAATCCTTGATTCATTTGTATTGTTGGGGAGTGATTGATAATGGGTATGCAATAGTATTAATTTTCTCATTCAGGGCTGGACAGGAAACCCCCATTTTTCAGGCTCAGGTGAGCTCAGAAATTAGACTCTTATTTCCACAGTCTAATGGATATATCACATTTTTCTGAGTCCTAGCAAGGTTATGAACAGGGCAGTTTGAAAATTTTGGATGGCTTTACCCTAATTAAGGAGCACACTCTCTAATCTCCTCTCCAGACAAAAACTGCAGCAAAGACTTAATGATCTTGTTTAAGGTGAGGGGCTGCCTTCATTCATTTGCTAGAACACCCCTTTAGTTTGTAAAGGTATTTTTTCACTTACCAAGTCCTGGCCAAAATATCTTTTAGGGTCAATTATTTACTCTTAGAAAAAGTAAACCTCTGATCTGGGCTTCTTCCCCACTTCCAGAGGCTGTTCACCTTAGATATGGATACAGCCACATCTAGTATGAGATTTGCACTCTCTTTCCCAGGTTTTCAAGGGCATCTAGAGCTCACTGGACTGTCTGAATCATAACATTTTCCAGGGCATGGTCCCTCTGCTAATGGCTCTGGCACTCTCCACTCCCTCCGTATTGCTCTCAGTCCAACAAAATGTCATTTTATCACTGATCTGTGGCCTGCGGGCTCAATTTTCAAATTCTTGAGACTAAACATTCACAAAATATAGCAGAACTAACTTAGTTGCCAAAATAAACTGTACTTTTGGTATACTGGGTATGATTATTTACATACAGTGCAGTTAGAATAATTAATTATTAGCCATCTAGGTTCTTTCTTTAAAATTGGCTTTGCTGGAACCTTTTATAAGGAATCTCAGGCTGGACTTTCTTGAAAGCCTTCTATGAGCTGAGGTTTCATCTGTGCCATTAGATACCTGTATGCATTGGGTCAAGCACATTTTAATTCCCGGACCCATCAACAAGTGACCTTCATTATTTACCACAGATCAGGAAATGTTACTGATGAGTATCTGGCCAGTTTTCCAAAGGGCTTTTTTCATTGGCCTTATAAACTCAAACTTAATTCCTTAATGCAGTTTGGATACCTCTGGAAATGCTATTCCAGCCAAAACCTCAGTAAAATAACCAGTGCCTTGATCATGTTTTATAGAACAAAAAGATTCTTATTGAACTTATGCAAATAACTGTATTGTCATAAATTAAGAATACTTACAAATGGCTTTCAAATGAATGTTACATTAATCAGGTGGATAAAAATATCTCCGATTGTATGGGAAGCCCGCACACTGTACTCCAAGCCTGAATCATTGTACACAGTTATGACTCAATAAAAAATAATTAAAAAAAAAAATTCCAGAGAAATTAAAGAGAGAGAAAAAATACTACATGTTTCAAAGTTTGCTCATTAGTACATACATTGCTTGAAAAGCTACAAATAGCTCAAAAAAAAATATGGTTTTCTTGACTTCTGGAAAACAAAACACAAAAAGAATCAACAATATTTCAAACAAAAACTATAACAAATCAACTTAGTTTCACATGTCTTATTTCTGTTCTGTTTGAAGCTAGTTTAGCATTACTCATAGACACGTTTTGTTTATTCCAACGAAAGTTCTAGAAGTCTGTTGTTAGTTCAAAGGTACTTAATTTCCAAAGACATTAGGAATTCAGTTTCTCTTAATATATTTTTTCTTTTTTTTTAGATGAATTACTGATAATATACATTAAGACAGACTAATATTTTATACTTTAGGACAAACCAATGTTTTGTAATATTGGAACATACATATAACCATAATTCATACAAAATTCATTACCATTTTGTATTTGACAATGTTTCCTATACATTCTTAACAAATTAAATAAGTTTAACTTGTCTCCTTCAGGTTTTCAGTGGTTTTAATATTTTAAAAAGACTAAATTCAGAGTTGTGCTTTTGGTGCAGGTGGCCAATAACCACTGTGCCACAGGTGCCCAGTTCCAAATTTAGAGTTTTGACTTTGGAAGTTTTGTCAAATATCAAAGGCTTAAAACATTTGTCTAAACAAGATTACAAGTTAGAAGTTTATAAAGGGAACACATAGTTAACCTGCACAGATATTTCACAAGTATTTTAGATGTTTTTAACTTTTGTTACAGAGGACTCATGCTGTCAGGGCCCTCTTTTCCATGTCAGGGTGTTGGGGAACACTCCCATCAGGGAACCAGAATGTTGCAGGAAAACAGTGAATTAAAATGGACAGATACTAACAATATAGAGGAAGAAACCTTTAATTGCTGACAAGAACTACAACTCAGGTGTCTCAAGGTATAGAATGCTGAGTTCTAGGGAATTTTAACTCTTTTACACTTGTTTTTTTCTTCTTCTTAGTTCAATACAAGACTATTTGGGCCAAGATTAATCTTTTAACAAACACTGAACAAATGACATAAAATGACATGGCAGACATGGGCCTGACATGAACAATGTTTATAAGTTCACATTTACTCTCACACTTTTATATTTTCAAAACCAGAAATAGAACACTTTCTTATATAGTTTTTTACAGGCATGTGGGTGATCTAATACCC
>CAUYRH010093317.1:0-15765 GCA_963574655.1 Perodicticus potto
TGAAGGGTCAGGAGAAATCTTCTAAATACGGATCAAAATTGTTTTCACATAGTAAATGAGAAAATATCATGAATGTTACATTAATCAGGTGAATAAAAATATCTCCGATTGTATGGGAAGCCTGCACACTGTACTCCAAGCTTGAATCATTGTACACAGTTATGACTCAATAAAAAATAATTAAAAAAAAAAAAAGGAGAATCACTTCTGCTCTGGAGTTCAAGACCAGCCTGGGCAACATAGCAAGACCCCCATCTCTAAAATAATGTACTTGTTTCATGGTAAAAACCATTCTTAGCTCACAGGCCTTACAAAAACTGGCCACTGGCTAGTTTTAACACATAGGCTTTGGTTTACTGAGTTTGTTCTCTATCATAGGATTTCAGATTTTTTTCAAAAAGTAGTTGTAGTAAACATCTGTTGTCTTGCCTTCCTAGGAACCCCTTTTTCAGGTTAAAAAATCATGAATTGGCTTGGTGCCCATGGCAGAATGGTTACAGTGCCAGCCACATACACTGGGGCTGGTGGGATTGAACCCGGCCCCAGCCTGCTAAACAACAATGACAACTGCAACAAAAAATAGCCAGGCATTGTGGCGGGTGCCTGTAGTCCCAGCTACTCGGGAGGCTGAGTCAAGAGAATCGCTTAAGCCCAAGAGCTGGAAGTTGCTGTGAGCTGTGATGCCACGACAGTCTACCAAAGGCGACATAGTAAAACTCTGTCTCAAAAAAAAAAAAAAAAGAAATCGTGAATTTTCTCTTGGGAAGCATCTTCTCCCCCATTTCATGCTGTCCTGGTAGAACTGTCATGATTTCTTGTCTTCCTCTGGCCAGAGGTTAACAGTTAAACTAAGATAAGCCAGTCTCCCTTCAGAGACAGTAAATGTCTAGCAAAGCAAAGTGACGAAGAGGAGAAGACCAGCTGGAGCTGATTGGTCCCAGCAGAAGTGGTTCCCACGACTTACATCCCCAGAGCTGTCCTGTTCCTATTCTTCCCCAGGCCGGGTGGCTTAGCTTTTCCTTCAACTACTCCCACGTCCTTCTAACAAAATCTATTCCTCCTACCTTTTGCTTGTTATCCAGAGTAATCTCTCTTGCTCGCACCTAAAAGAAACAGCAATTGACCCCTTTTCAAAGAAAGACCATACACTGAGCCCCAATCTATAAAACAGAAAAAAGATGGATAACTCTGGTTGAATAGGGGTGGAAGCCCAAATACCTTCCTGCTGTACCCCCCCGCCATTATGGTCCCTGAGGCATTTCCATGTCACTGTGGATCAGATGGAAAACTTCTAGACGAGATGCAGCTAAGGTACCTTTCAACTCTGATACATTGAGAGTTAATAAGCACAAGAAATGAGCGAGAGGTTTGGTGCCTGTGGCTCAGCGGGCTGAGGCGCCAGCCACATACACCTGAGCTGGCGGGTTCGAGTCCAGCCCGGGCCTACCAGGCAACGATGACGGCTGCAACCAAAAAATGGCCGGGTGTTGTGGCGGGCACCTGTGGTCCCAGCTATTCAGGAGGCGGAGACAGGAGACTTGCTTGAGCCCAGGAATTGGAGGTTGCTGTGAGCTGTGAAGCCACGGCACTCTATCCAGGGTGACAGCTTGAGGCTCTGTCTCAAAAAAAAAGAGAAGAAAAGAAAGAAATGAGTGAGAGATGGAAAATTGGAGGACAAAATAAGTCTTCTGATTAAGTCAGGAGCAGTTGTACTAAGAGAGGATAAAGTCAGCAATGCAGAAAGAGATAGGCAGAGTGCAGAGGGCTTTCCCACAAAATAAAGCTGGTCAAGGAGGAACTACAAACTAATTCAATTTTAATACAAAAGTAAATGGGTACGTGTATGAGCTAAGGTTTCCTCTTTAGAGGGGAGAAAGGAAAGCACGAGCCATCCAAAGAAGTATGTACTTGTTAATGGGAAAAAACTACCTAGCTAGGTATTAAATTTAGCTTTCTCTTTACTAATTGTTCTAAGGAAGTATCATCTTTGCCCAGAAACCAAACCTCACGTCAATGGTCAATTGATTTTCTTTTTTTTTGTTGTTTCTTTTCTTTTTTCTTTTTTTTGAGACAGAGTGTCACTGTGTAGAGTGCTTTGACATCACAGCTCACAGCAACCTCAAACTCTTGGGCTTAAGCAATTCTCTTGCCTCAGCCTCCCAAGTAGCTGGGACTGCAGGTGACCACCACAGTTCCTGGCTATTGTTAGAGGCGGGGTCTTGCTCTTAGGCTGGTCTTGAACCTGTGAGCTCAGGCTCTCTACCCGCCTCGGCCTCCCAGAGTGCTAGGATTACAGGTGTGAACCACTGCGCCCCGGCCTGGTCAATTGATTTTCTTTTTTTTTTTTCAATTGATTTTCAGCAAGGGTACTAAGACCATTCAATAAAGAAAGAATCATCTCTTCAATAAGTGGCATTGTGAAAACTGGGTATCTATATACAAAATTATGAAGTTGGATCCTTACCTTACATCACATACAAAAATTAACTCCGGTCCTGCTGGTGGCTCACACCTGTAATTCTCACTCTGTGGGAGGCTGAGGTGGGAGGATCCCTTGAGTTCAGGAGTTCAAGACCAGTCCAAGCAAGAACAAGATTCTATCTGTACTAAAAATAAAATTAACTGGTCATCATTGTGGGTGCCTGTAGTCCCAACTGCTTGAGAGGCTGAGGCAAGAGGATTGCTCAAGCCCAAGAGTTCGAGGTTGCTGTGAGCTGTGACACCACGGCACTATACCAAGGGCAACATAGTGAGACTCTGTCTCAAAAAAAAAAAATTTAACTCGAACAGATCAAAGACCTAAATTTAATAGCTAAAACTATAAAAGTCTTAGAAGAAAACATAGGGGAAATCTGCATAACCTTAGATTTGGCAATGGTTTCTTAAAAGATGACACCAAAAGCACAGGCAACAAAAGAAAAAATAGATAACTTGAACTTTATCAAAATGAAACATTTTTGTGCATCAAAAGACACTGTCAAGAGAGTGAAAAACCCCACAGATGGGTGAAGACATTTGTAAATCGTGTATGTGACAGAGGCTCAATATCCAGAATATATAAAGAACTTGTATAACCCCCAAACAAGATGATAAATTAGTCCAATTAAAATGGGCAAAGGACTTGAATAGACATTTCTCCAAAGAAGATACACAAATGGCTGGGTACGGTGTCTCATGCCTATAATCCTAGCACTCTGGGAGGCCGAGGTGGGTGGATCATCTGAGCTCAGGAGTTCCAGACCAGCCTGAGCAAAAATGAAACCCCATCTCTACTAAAAATAGAGAAACTAGCTGGGCGTCATGGTGGGTGCCTATAGTCCCACCTACTCGGGAGACCAGGCAGGAGGATCACTTGAACCCAGGAGTCTGAGGTTTCTGTGACCTGGGCTGATGCCATGGCATTCTAGCCTGGGCATCAGAGTGAGACTCTGTCTCAAAAAAAAAAAAAGTATATATATACACACACAAAAAAGTCTTTTTTTTCTTTTCTTTTTTTCTTTTTGAGCCTGAGTCTCACTCTGTCATCCACGGTAGAGTGCTGTGGCATCATAGCTCACTGCAATCTCAAAATCTTGGACTCAAGGGATCCTCTTGCCCCAGCCTCCCCAGTAGCTCAAACTCCTGAGCTCAGGCAATCCCCGCCTTGGCTTCCCAGAGTGCTAGGATTACAGGCAGGAGCCACTGTGCTGGGCCATACAAATGGCGTCTAAGCACATGAAAAGATGCTTAACATCATAAATTATGAGGGTAATGCAGATACAAACCACATGCAGATACCACATCACACCCCCTAGTATGGCTATTGAATGAGCTCAGGAAATTTCACCCCAAAATATGACTCCTTGGTATAAAGAGTATCTTGAATTAAAGGCCCTTAGACATCAACAGGCCTTTGGAAGGGGCTTTTCCTCTATCTGCATAACCAGCAGAACCCACCAAAAGAACTAGCAAATTTCCTTCCCTTCCCTTCCCTATATTGCAAGAAAGAAAATCAAGAACGCAACCAGACCTGGCCCAAATAATTTTAATATAATGGCTGTCTCTCAGGTTACTTTAATTTGCTGAGAGAATTATTTACAAGTCAATCTGTTTGCCCCATCCATTCATCTTCCCTAGTCCCTAAACAGAATTACCTATGCTCCTCATCTCCTTTATCCCTCTAAAAGGAGGGTATAAAAATATCTGGATCCGGGCGGCGCCTGTGGCTCAAAGGAGTAGAGCGCCGGCCCCATATGCTGGAGGTGGCGGGTTCAAACCCAGTCCCAGCCAAACACTGCAAAAAAAAAAAAAAAAAAAAAATCTGGATCCTACTGGGACACGGGCTCATCACTCAGTGATTCTTCCCATGTGCATGGTAAATAAACCTCTTCCTCTTATTAATCTGTCTTAATTGTGAGCTGATCTTTCAGCAATCTTTCAGGAGACAGGGGAAATTTCCCCCTCACCCCCACGCTATACTCAATAAAAGGAGAAAATAAGCAGAGATGAGGGTGTGGAGAAATTGTAAGCTTCATACGTTGCTGGTGGAAAAGTAAAATTGCGCAGCTGCTGTGGAAAACAGTTGGGTGATTCCTCAAATGTTAAACATAGAATTGCCATATGACCCGGCAATTCCACTACCAGGTATATATCCCAAACAATCAAAAACGGGCACTGAAGCAGATATTTGTACACCAGTGTTAACAGCAGCATTATTCACAGTGGCCCCAAACTGGGAACAACTCAAGTGTCCATCAACAGAATGAATAAACAAAACATGATATATCCATACTATGGAACATAATTCAGCCTTAAAGGGGAATGATGTAGCCAGGCGTGGTGGCTCACACCCATAATCCTAGCACTCTGGGAGGCTGAGGCAGGTGGATTGCTTGAGCTCAGGAGTTCCAGACTAGCCTGAATAAGAGTGAGACCCCATCTCTACTAAAAATGAAAAACTGAGGCAAGAGGATAGCTTGAGCCCAAGAGTTTGAAGTTGCTGTGAGCTATCATAATGCCATGGCACTCTACCAAGGGCGACCAAGTGAGATTCTCTCCCAAAAAAAAAAAAAAAAAGACAAGACAGAAAAACTAGCCAGGCATTGTGGGAGGCAGCTGTAGTCCCAGCTACTCGGGAGGCTGAGCCCAAGAGTTTGAGGTTGCTGTGAGCTATGATGCCATGGGACTGTACCCCAGAGTGATGGAGTGACACTCTGTCTCAAAAAAAAAAAAAAAAGGACTGATGTTTTAATATATGCTACAACATGAATAAGTCTTGAAAACATTATGCTAAATAAAATAAGCCAGATACAAAAGGCCACATTTTGCATGATTCCACTACATGTAACTAGGCAAATCCATGGAGACAGAAAGTAGACTAGGGGTTACTAGGGAGTGGGGGGAGTGGGGAATACAGTTATGGCTTAATGGGTACAGGGTTTCTATTTGGGGTGATAAAATATTTTGGAAATAACGGTAATATTTGCACAACATTGTGAATGCAATTAATTAACTGAATTGTACGCTTATAATGGCTAACAGGGCAACATTTATGTTATATATTTTATTCATCTTTAATCCACATACAATGAATACAAGAGTGAAGAGGATTTGGGGGGTTAACAAGCAAGTTCCCAAGTCAATCAGATTAAGAATTTCCGAACAAAGAGAGGAAGGTGAAGCTAATTACAAGGAGGAGTATGAAACAGGAAAACAAGAATTCCGTCTGCAGAAGGAAAGAACAGAAGACGCAGGGCTTGTCTGGGACCCCTGCTGACCATCAGTCAGAGGAAGCACTTCAAATACAAGGTCAGCGTGGAGTCCCTCAAGTGCTTCCAGTCTAGTCTCTGGAGACCTGGCCCTATGTGCTTTTGACAGAGAGGCACTGCAAAGCTTAAAAGGTAACCCTCCTCAAGTACAAACAAGACTTGTGAGCCCAGAGCAGCAAAAGGTGGCAGAAGCTATCAGTACTCAGTCAGGCACCCACTCTCACCTCATCCTAGCAGCAGCACGAGAAACACTGGCTGGAGATACAGTGAGACAACAGAACTGCTGAGGACACCAAAGTCCAGGCCACCAAGGAGGAATTGCCTGATCCACTTAGAAACCACTGGGCAGTGAGGAGCCTGGGTAGGGGTTAGACTTCCAGATATGAGACTGAGTGGGACTGAGAGCCATACGTCATGTGACATGTGACCACATGTCAATTCACACATGAATTGACTTTGTATACTGGATCGGCCAGTACTGTTGCTAGTAGGTATCTTGGGACCATGTTTAATACCTGGTTACCATTCGGGCCCTGGAGTGTCCCATGGTCTAAGATAGCCTGGACAAACAAGAGTTACTGGCAAGCATGTACTTAAAAGTATTCATATTGGCAGGGCGCGGTGGCTCATGCCTATAATTCTAGCACTCTGAGAGGCTGAGGTGGTGGATTGCCTTAGCTCACCGGGTTCCAGACCAGCCTGAGCAAGAACGAGACCACGTCTCTAAAAATAGCCGGGCATTGTGGTGGGCGCCTGCAGTTCCAGCTACTTGGGAGGCTGAGGGAAGAGGATCACTTGAGTCCAGGAGTTTGAGGTTGCTGTGAGCAGTGACGGCACAGCACTCTACAGAGTGTGACAAAGTTGAGACTCTGTTTCCAAAAACAAGTATTCATTTTATTTGTTTGTTTGTTTTATGGATACAGAGTCTTATTCTATTACCCAGGCTACAGTGCCATGGCATCAGCTCAGCTGACAGCAACCTCAAACTCCTGGGTTCATGCAATCCTTCTGCCTGAGACTCCTGAGTAGTGGTGACTACAGGCGCCCCCTACAACACCCAGCTAATTCTCCTGTTTTTAGTAGAGGCAGGGTTTCCTCTTGCTCAGTTCTGAGCTGAAGGGATCCGCCTACCTGGGCCTCCCAGAACACTAGGATTACAGGCATGAGCCACCTTACCCAGCGCCAAAGTGTTCATTTTATTCTAGATCTTACATGAAAAGTTCACCTTTACACTTTGGCTCATGAGACCAAGTAAATCAGAGCCAGTGTCTGTGCCCCTCCCTGCCGCAGTCAATGTCACCATTGGCCAGACTCCTGCCTCCCTGAACCAACTACATCCTGTAATTGGTTCTCATAATACAAGGGAATAGAATAAAGACAACCCCAACATTTAGCCCAAGTTGTCTAAGTCTTCAAATTGGAATGTTGTGTTTGCTGAGTCAAAGAAGTGCCTTGGGTCCTGACTTTCTACCTTGCCCCACTTTGTGGCCCCTGTGGAGCTACTTCCCGTTTACCTTATCCTTTGTAATTTGGGGAATGATTACATTTGCCCACCTGCTTTCCATCTCACAACACACCCTCACCACTAGGGCACTGTGGACCCTGATCTGGCCCTTCTGGGCCTCATTCCACTGCTTATATACACATAATGCCCTGTGTCTTTGCTTAGCCCATCCACCTGCCTGAGAACCCCAGCTCCAATTAGACTAAAACTTTCATCTCTCCCAGTCCATCCCATGATCCACAGCTACCTATGGCTCTGGAGTGGATAAAATGTGCCTTCTTATTTCTGGTGGCAATAAAATCAAACTGTAAAGTCATTCATTTCAAATAGAAAATAGATCTTTTGGGCTGAGTGTGATGCTTCATGCCTGTAATCCTAGCACTCTGGGAGGCCAAGGCGGGTGGATTGCCTGAGCTCACAGGTTCCATACCAGCCTGTGCTAGAGCAAGACCTCATCTCTAAAAATAGCCGGGCGTTGTGGCAGGCGCCTATAGTCCCAGCTACTTGGGAGGCTGAGGCAAGAGAATCGCTTGAGCCCAAGAGTTTGAGGTTGCTGTGAGCTATGATGCCACGCACTCTACCAATGGCAACAAAGTGAGACTCTGTCTCAAAATAAAGAAAGAAAGAAAGAAAGAAAATAAAGAAAATAGATCTTTTGGGCCGCAAGTGGTGGCTCACCCCTGTAATCCTAGTATGTTGAGAGGCCGAGGTGGGAGGATCGCTTGAGCCCGGGAGTTTGAGGTTGCTGTGAGCTATGATGGCACCACTGTACTCTAGCCTAGGTAACAGAGTGAGACTCTGTCTTAAAAAAAAAAAAAAAGGAAGGAAGAAAAGAAATCTCTTAAGCTTCTTCCAGCAAGCTTAAAATTATAAAGTGATGACAAACATCCCAGGAACACATTTTACTCTCAGTTACTTTTGGAGCTAAACATGGTCACAAAACACCCGCTAGTAACAGTGATGGCTTACCCAGTAGACAGACTCAATCCATGCTTAGGGCTCCTGCAAAGCAAAGACATCTTCAAAAAGTAGGTGAAAGCATTTGGGATATGGTTGTTCAAAAATACAACTGAGGCAGTACCCGTAGCTCAGTGGGTAGGGTGCTGGCCACATACACTGAGGCTGGGGGATTCGAACCTGGCCCAGGCCAGCTAAAACAACAATGACAACTGCAACAACAACAACAACAACAACAACAATATAGCTGGGCCTTGTGGCAGGCGCCTGTAGTCCAGCTACTTGGGAGGCTAAGGCAAGAGAATCGCTTAAGCCCAAGAGTTTGAGGTTCCTGTGAGCTGTGACACCAATGGCACTCTACCCCGGGTGGCAGCTTCAGACTCTGTCTCAAAAAAAAAAAAAAAAAATACAACCGAAACAGTCATTATGGGAAAACCAGAACTTGGTTGGGCTTCCATATGCTTCCATTTAGTTTAATGTTGTGTCTAGTTGATTTACACAGAATGCTCAGCGACATCATGATCTCCTCCGTGTCCAAGGTGTCTATAGGTTTTTACAAAATCCTCAATGGCCATTTGACTCCAGAGCCCTGTGGATTCCCCATAATCCCTTAGGGGGCCACCAAGGCAATGGGACCAAGGGAGAGAAAAGACTGGGGACCACCAAGGCAGTGGGGCCAAGGGAGAGAAATAGGTGAGGCCCAGGGTGGGACATTTGCTTAAGGCCTTCTATTGGGTAGAGGCTGCATAATTTAAATTCAAAACTAAAGCAAGGCTAAGACTAGCAGACATCCAGGTTCAGGTTTCAGCGAGTCACAGAAAGGCAACTTAAGTTCAAAGAACAGGCATTTGGCTCAATTTTTTTCTTTTTATAAAGAGCTCTTATGAAGAGAAAGTTAATTTCTATGACTCATAAACAGAAGATTTCCAAAGCTCCATAAGGTTTCTATGCGATTATGTCAGAATAGCTTGATGAGAAAATAAATAATTCCATGTTTCCTACAAGCCTATCCAGGTACATGAATGTGCATTCCATAAGAACAGGGTTCAGGAATAGTGCCGGTTGGCAAGGAAAGAAGAGGAGTTATTCTAGTTACTAACTAGAGTGTCTCCATGTGCACCAGGGCACCCAAACTTGACTTTTTTTGTGATTGGCTGCTGGCCACTAGCAAGAGCGTTTGTAATATTCCCACGCACCTGGGAAACAGCAGCTCCTTCTCCCATCCGTAGGCACCAAGCTGGGCTGCTAAACAATTATGAAGGTAAACCATCCGGAGGTTTTGGAAGTGGACAAATCAAGGGACCCTCCGCTTTAGGAATAGCTGACCTCATGGCATTATGATAAAAAATGGAGAATCGGAAAGGAGGACTCAGGCAAACATCCAAGAAAGACGTCAGTATTGACACACTATGTTATTTGATTTCTACATGTTGCTACAGCATCACAGGGAAAAAATCCTTTCTGTAAACATGAGAAATGTGACCTCCAAAGAAGATGTTAATTGTACATATTGGTTCAAAGCACATGCTAATTGCAGTATCTGCAGCACTTTATTCCTGTAAGTTGTTTCTGAAGATGATGCCAATAGACAGTGACCCTGAGAGCTCTGAGTTGACCTCAACTACCCTCCACCCAGCTTAGGCGTCCAGCCTGCGCCTTGTCTCTGCTGCTGCTCCCCTAAGGCTTCCCAAAGGAAAAGCACACATCCAAGGCGCCTGGAGTTGGGAGACTGAGTTACCAAAGTAACACACAGACTAGGATCTGGAGAAGACTGGCCAAGAGGACAGCAAAGAAGGAGGAAGCCCAGCTTCGCCCACGAAGGATGGATCCCACACCCAGGTCCTGCTCCAGCCTTGAGAATGGCAATGAAAGAGAAGAGGTCCAAACTACCTCAGGACCTGCCTCTACCCAGCTGCCCTTGCCCTTGCCCACTCAGGCCTCTCCTACAAATTCCATTCTTTTTTTTTTTTTTTTAACATATACATGTGTTTACTAGGTTTCCACTTTTTGCCTTCACAGAATTAAAAAGGGCTTAAAATTTAATAACAATAACAATGTTTAAGATAAGGACTAAGGGGCTAGGCGCCTGTGGCTCAACGGGCTAAGGCACCAGCCACGTACACCTGAGCTGGCGGGTTCGAATCCAGCCCGAGCCCGCCAAACAGCAATGACGGCTGCAACCAAAAAAATGGCCGGGCGTTGTGGCGGGCGCCCCATAGTCCCAGTTACTTGGGAGGCGGAGGCAGGAGACTCGCTCGAGCCCAGGAATTGGAGGTGGCTGTGAGCTGTGATGCCATGGCACTCTACCCAGGGTGACAGCTTGAGGCTCTGTCTCAAAAAAAAGAAAAAAAAGATAAGGACTAAGGGGCAGCGCCTGTGGCTCAAAGGAGTAGAATACCGGCCCCATATGCTGGAGGGGCGGGTTCAAACCCAGCCCCCGCCAAAAACTGCAAAAAAAAAAGATAAGGGACTAGAAACAAATACCTCGTAAAGAATGAACGAAGTTAAGTATATTCAGAAAAGAAATCAGACGATTACTGCATCAAAATATTAAGCAATATTAATGATAATTCCACTCATATACTCATATCCAAATGGCCACTGAGCCAGGAGTGTCTATTTTTTTTTTCTTCTCTGCCACAAATTAGAAGAATAAGTTGCCTTGGGCCACACATTAAAACACAACCACTAATGAAAGCTAACAAGAAAAAAAACAACAAAGGTGTGCATACTTTTCCTGATATCCAACACCATAGATAAGCAAAACAGTCCTCAATCAGCACAGCATTGCGGCCCCACAGGCTCTAGCTTGGACACCCCTGGGCTTACTCAAAATGTCAACAGGCCCCAAACCAAACTTTTCATCTTTGTCCACCTCCTTCTCCACCACCACCCACAATCTTCCAAATCCCTCTTACTGGGGCTCTGTTCTTCCAGTTGTATGGATCAAACATGTGAGCATCACCCTGGACTCTCCATTTTCTCTTGAACCCCACATTCAATCTGTCAGCAAGTACTGTTGTTCCACCTTCAATCTGTGTCCAGAATCTTACCGCCTCTCATCTCCTCCACCCCTAGCACCCTGGCCTGAGCCATCATCACGTCTAGCCAGGATATGGCTCCAGCCCCCTCCATTCCTCCACCATTAGTCTCCTACACTTTATTCTCAACAGAGCAGCCAGGCTGATCCATGTGAATTTCAGGGCAGACCATGGCACTCTTCTGCTCAGCCGTCTCCTGGCTTCCTAGTTCATTCAGAATCAAAACCAAAGTCTTTACCATGGTCCCCAATTGCCCCCACCCTCAATCTGCCCTCCCAGTGTGCCATGTATACTGCTTCCCCGTCATCCATTCCATGCCAGCCACAACGACTTCCACATTGTACTCAAAGATGCCAGACATATCCTTACTTTAGGGCCTTTGAGCTGTTTCCTCTTCCCCACCCCAGATCTGCTGGGCCGGCCCCTCTCCTGTAGGTCTCCACTCACATGCTGCCTTATTTAAATGACTCCCCTACTCTCCTATTTAAATTGACAACCTTAGCAAAGTATCTCTAGAATGGAAGAAAAAGTATCCAATGTATACACCCCTAACATGAAGTAAATTTATATCTTTCAAGTGAAAGCTACAACCCAATTATTGCACAAGAAGACGGGGAAAGGGGAGAGAGAGGGAAGGGGAGGGAGAGGGTGGGAGGAGAGAGGATAAAGGGTGAGATCACACTTGTGGTGCATATTTGAAGGGTCAGGAGAAAACTTCTAAATACGGATCAAAAAGTTTTCACATAGTAAATGAGAAAATCTCATGAACGTTATGTCAATCAGGTTGATAAAAATATCTCAGATTGTATGTGAAACCCGCACACTGTACCCCATGATTGAATTATTGTACACAGCTATGATTCAATAAAAAAAATAAATAAATAAAAAGTAAATTGACAACCCTCTGTCCAAGACCCCCTTTCCCCTTTCTCTCCTTTATTTTTCTCCATAGTATTATCACTTATCATTTACTTAGTTTATTATCTGCCAGAATATGACTTCTGTAAGGGCATAGATTGTTGTTTATTTACTGAGGCATCTGGAAGCACACAGCTAGGCACAGAGCAGGCGCTCAGGATGAGTTGGATAAAGGATAGACCTGGGCCTCCTTCTTCCTCCTCTTCCCTCTCTGTATATAGCTATGTTTAGGCAAAGCTTTTATTCCTCTAGTCTGTTTATGCCTTGACACGGGAAGAGTAAGGCTTCCTTCTCTGCAAAAAGCATTTCTGGCCACAGTAAACAGGAAATAGAGGAAGGGGACCCCACCTTTTGCCCCAGAAACATTCCTCAGTACCTCCCTGCAAAGTCAGCCCATCAAGAAGCTTGGGCCAGGAGGGGCACCTGTCGCTCAGTGGTTAGAGCACCGGCTACATGCTCTGGGGCTGGTGGGTTTGAACCCGGCCTGGGCCTGCTAAACAAACAAAAATAGCTGGGCGTTATGGCGGGGACCTGTAGTCCCAGCTACTCGGGAGGCTGAGGCAAGAGAATCACTTGAGGCCAAGAGTTTGAGGTTGCTGTGAGCTATGATGCCACAGCACTCTGCCGAGGGCGACAAAGTAAAACTCTGTCTCCACAACAACAACAAAAAAAGCTTGGGCCAGCACTATTCAGCCCAAATCACACCTGGGGAAGGCTGAGATGAGCAACTTCTGGGAGCCCATTCAGTGAGGTCTGGGGCTTGGGTGGGCCAGCTCTGGACTGCAGCACCACTGCCCCCCCCCCCGCCCCATTTCCCTTGTTGCCTATGGTCAGGAGTCTATAAAGTCTATTAGAGAACAATCCTCCTCTGTTTTGTTCACCCCAGTATCCCCAGCACCTAGAACGGTATTTACAGCATAGTAGATCCTCAGTAAGTATCTGCTGGATGGATGAATGAGCGAATGAATGAATAAAGCAGTGGAATGACCAAGTCTATAGGAGTAACCCACCAGCAGCCTGCCCCTGATCACAGCTCCTCCTTCTCCGTACTCCCCCATCCTCCCTGCCTTGGGCCCCCCAATTCTCTCGTGACTGTGCTCTCCCTTGTACTACACCACTTCCATGTCTCCTCCCTATTCCTATTCCCCACTCCTGGCCCGTCCTGGACTTGCAATACAGTTGGCAATAACCTTGAGATATCTTTCCTTGCTCTCTCTGAGTGGGCCACATCTTGCTTGAGTGCCTACGACGTGTCAGGTGCCATGCTGAGTACCTTATACAGGTTTTATTTAATCCACAGCACAACACATGGATAGGCAGCGTGGATAGGCACCCAAACGAAGGTGTTGGCTGCACCAAGTTAATCCGCTCCTGCAAAATGCCCGAGGAGCCAGTGTGAATTGAAAAGTGACTTTAAAAAGCGGCCCTCCAAAGAGTCAAAGACCTCCCAGCACCAGTTAGACTAAGAGGAAATGCTAAGCAAATTAGCAAGTTGGCTAATGAAAAAATAAATGTGAGAAGTAGTCAGTGAAAATGGCCCATCACCTTGATAAACAGTGCATCTGTTAGAGTAGCATTTCCAGTGTTAATTGAGGTCTGGTTGACTCAGTGCCCTGGTGGCCAAAAATCTGTCCTGAGAAAAAGTAAAGGGAAGGTAACTCCTTTGTCACGGCAATGCCAGCATTGCCAACGACAGTCAGAGTTTGCTGTTCACAGAGATGAGAACACTGAGTCGAGCTTTGTGGTCGAATACTTTGGTCTGTTTGTACCTTTGTACCCTTAAGTCAAGTGCCAGCTGATGTCTGTATGCCCTCAGATTGGGCCTTGACTCTCAGGGCAAAGGAGGACACGATTTCTCTGGCCTTTGCACACTGAGCACTGGACTGGCTAACCACCCTGCCCTCGTCTGCCTTATGCAGTCCTGTTCAGCGCCTTCGGGAGAAATCTCCCCGAGGCCAACTCACTCCTCTCAGCACAGGGTCCAAGTGCTGACTTCCCAGGAGGCCTCGCGCTGCACACACCTGAGAGGCGCCCCCTAGGAGAACTAAGGCTTGGGTTCCAGCTGCCAATCGTAGCAAATTTTCCCAGAACCCAAACTCTCATCTTGCCCTCTGACAACCAGGCCCGGGAGAACCTCCATCCTTGTATAGTGCATGGTCTGTATATTTTGTCTCAAAGCAAGCATTTAAAACTCCTTGCCTGGGAATGGAGTGAAAGGCATTTTTGGAAATATTCAAAACATCCAGCTCTGTTCCTCAAGGAGAACCAATGCTGAGGATGTGAGGATGTGACGTTTATAGGACATGTCAGTGGAAAAGATTACTTTGCTTAAAATACATTTGTTAAATGATAGGTCAAACAGCAAACGGATGGGCGCCTACAACTGGGAGACATCACAGGAAGAGGGAAATGTGATTTTTATTATAAACATATGCATTTTATTATTTCTCCCAGTGAGGAGCAGGATTGGGAATCTGCAGCTGTGAAAGGGCAAGGAGAGAGCAGTATTTTTAGATCTGTCACTTTAAAATATACCTTCTCCGGCTTGGCCGCGGCGCTTCTCTAAACAAGGCCCTCTTGGAGCCTGAGTGCCGCGAGGAAGAATAGACACGGAAAGCAAGTGACTAGGAGGCAGCTCCTCTTGTCCTCAGAAACACTGTCCGAAAGAGAGCTCGGCTTGTCACTGTCCCCACGCAGGCACAGCTCGTTCCCCGGGCTCAGGCAGCTGGGCCACCTGTGGAAATCATCGGCGACTCCGCCATCCCCCACGGTCCTCATCCTCCCTGGCACGCGACCCTGTGGGTTCTTTCTCAGGAAATCTCTCCGAATGAGCGCCAATGTGAGAAGCTCCCGTGTCGTGGGGCCTCCCGGAGACATCTCCACTCACTCCCCGGGAGGCAAGCGAGAGGGTTAGCTACAGTTTGCAGAGAGGGAAACTGAGGCACCTTGCTCAAGGTTACACAGCTCGGAAGGGTCTGTGCCGCCTCTCCAGTTTTCCAGCCCAGGCCTCGGCCAAGTGCTCGCCACCCTCTGTGTGCAGCGCTCTGCCCAACTCCCCAACTCCTCCCGCGGTCACCTTCCGCAGGGTCCTCTGTATCGCAAAGTCTTCACTGTGGCGTTTAATTCCCCTTCTGAGCCCACCCTTATCTTCCAAACTCCAACAATTACCCTCCCTGTCTTCACCCTGGGTGACCCAGCCAGCCCAGGCCATGCTCCTTCCCGGCCCGGCGTCACTCATGCTGTCACCCTCTGCTTGGAATGTCTTTCCCTCTCTTCCTCTCCTTCCCCAAGCTTCACGGATGACTCCAAACGGATGTGCGCCCTCTCCCGCCATACGACCCACTGTCCCCAACAAACTGCCAAAATACTTCTCCCCAGTATCTGGCACCGTACCACTCATAGAACGGGTGCCCACTAGTTTCCGGGCTGTTTTGACTTGATTCTGTAAAGTGTCACGCTAAATGTCTTTATATAGTGATTAAGAAAATGCTATGAGGGCTATCTCTCACAGTACGATCAAAATGTTTCTGATTGTATATGAAGCACATTCTGCCCTATGATTGCACCAATGTACACAATTATGATTTAATAAAATTAT
>CAUYRH010093319.1:0-10804 GCA_963574655.1 Perodicticus potto
ATTTATCTCACCTTGACATTGTCATATAAAAAACATACACAGATTATAAATATGGTGTAAATAAGCACAAAATTCTGCATGCTGGTATTGGTGGCCTTTTATTTGTACTGTGTCAACCAAAAGTGTACAATCTGTACACTGATTCCGTGGATGCCATTCCATCTCCTGTCTTCAGTGTTAGGGAACACATGACGGAATATAGCTCTTGTATAGTTGTTAGGTAGTTGCATTTACTCTTATAAGTCAGCAAGAGTTCTCTTTACTCACTTAACTAAAAGTAAAATTCATGGCTCGGTGCCTGTAGCACAGTGGTTAAGGCGCCGGCCACATACACCCAGGCTGGTGGATTCAAACCCAGCCCAGGGCAGCTAAACAACAAACAAAAAATTAGGTGGGCATTGTGGAGGGTGCCTGTAGTCCCAGCTCAGAGACTTAGGCAAGAAAATCGTTTAAGCCCAAGAGTTTAAGGTTGCTGTGAGCTGTGACACCTCAGCACTTTACCCAGGGTAACAGCTTGAGATTCTTTCTCAAAAGAAAAAAAAAAGTGAAATTCGATATGCTCATGTTTCTTGGTAAATATGTTTTCTTTTCAGGGAGTGTTGACGTTCAAGGACTTGTCTATTGAATTCTCTATGGATGAGTGGGCCTGCCTGGACCCTGCTCAGCAGCATTTGTATCGGGAAGTCATGTTAGAGACCTACAGAAACCTGGTCTTCCTGGGTGAGGACAACTTATATACACAGTTCTGGGTCTACACTAAATAATTCATATTCTCTCTTTGTAGAAGGTTTTTATTCAGTTAATTCATTGACTGAATATCAGGTTCTTGTTTCTATGGGAAACTTTAGGATATCTTGGTATAGAAAAGAAAACTTGGAGTTGTTTTATTTTGGCATTAATATTACCGTTTTGGGGCTGATTTATATTCTTCACTAGATTAATGGAAATTTCAGAAATTTCATGGCCTAGATTGTTACTCATACCTTTAAGTCTGATTTCTAGCAACCAAATTTTATTTCAGTAGTTTTGGTAGTGGAGGAGTTAGGAATGTTCTAAATTTAAATACTTTTTAAAGATTCTGAAGTTTCTGCAAGGAAATCTGTTTGGGATTATTATTTCAGGATCTTCTAAAATGTCCTTTTCTCTCCTTCCCCAAGGTCTTAGATTGCCAATTGAAGAATCCCAATTTTTTTCCTAATAAAACAGGTCTTGCTGTCTCTAAGCCAGACCTCATCGCCTGTCTGGAGCAAAGCAAAGAACCCTGGAAGGTGAAGACCCAGCAGACACTAGTCAAGCACCCAGGTAGGTTGGAGTGAGTGGAGCAGGTAACACTGGTCAGGGGTCCAAGTTCTGGGAGAAAACCACACAGTACAGTGTGATTAGGGAAGCTCAGCTTAACCAGAAAGTATTTCTGAGAAGCCTAGGTTTCTTTCCCTTGTTCTTACATAAGGGCATCTCTCTTCTTGTTTTTATTATTTTTTAATTTTTCTTTTCTTATTGATAAAGAGTCTCCCTCTCTTGCCACACTACAGTGCCAATGCATCAGCCTAGCTCAGAGTAACCTTTCTTTTTTTTCATTTTCTTTTTTTTTTGTATTGTTTGGGATTCATGCAGGGTACAAGAAACCAGGCTACACTGTTTGCATTTGTTAGGTAAAATCCCTCTTACAGTCATGTCTTGGCCCCAAAAGGTGTGGCACACACCACGGTCCCACCTCCCTCCCTCCTTCTTTCTCACTCAGAGCAACCTTAAACTACTGGTGTCAAGTGATTTTTCTGTCTTAGTCCCGAAATAGCTGAGACTACAGGTTTCTCCACATTGCCTGGCTAATGTTTTTTTTATTTTTTTAGTACAGGGGAGTTCTCATACTTACTCAGGCTAGTCTCGAACTTGTGACCTGAAGCAGTCCTCCCTCCTTGGCTCCCAGTGTGCTAGACATATAGTTGTGAGCACTATGCCTGTTCTTGGTTTTTATTTCCAGAAGGACCTTACTTTTCACGGATATTCCTTCTAGGTTACAGTGAGAATGAAAGAACTTCCTACGGCTTACGTATGAGTGCAGGATGTGACTGCTTTTCCATTGCTCTTAAGGACATGAAATATGTGTATATTTTTTAGTATACCTGTGAAATTTTTTTTAATGTTCTTCAGGCTGGGTGTGGTGGCTCATACCTCTAATCCTAGCTCTCTGGGACCCAAGAGGGGATGATTGCTTGAGCTCAGGAGGGTAAGACCAACCTAAACAAGCTCAGGAGTGTAAGACCAACCTAAACAAGATTAACACCCTGTCTTTACTAAAAATAGACAAAATATCCAGGCATTGTAGTGGTTGTGTGTTGTCCCACCTACTGGGGGTGGTGGTGGGGATGAGGCTGGAGAATTCCTTGAACCCAGGAGTTTGAGGCTGCTATCAGTTAGGCTGATTTTATGACACTGTAACCTGAACAACAGAATGAGACTGTGTCTGGATAAAAGTTTTTCTTTCTTTTCTTTTTTTTTTTTTTTTTTTGAGTCAGAGTCTCAAGCTATCACCCTAGTTATAGTGCAGTGGCATCATAGCTCACAGCAGGCTCCACCTAGGACTAAAACAATGCTCTCTCCTCAGTTTTTCTATTTTTAGTAGAGATAGGATTTTGCTTTTGTTCAGGCTGGTCTCAAACGTGAGTTTAAGCAATCCACCCACCTCGGCCTCCCACAGTGCTAGGATTATAGGCCTGAGCCACAGCACCCAGCCTTTGCCAACCTTAATATGTTTAAAGGTATCTACTCCTTTCGATTCATCTTTGGGGTTTTCTTTTTGAGACAACGTCATATGTCAAGGCTTTATAGCTCACAACCTTAAACAGTTTAGGTCAAGGGATCCCCTTGGCTCACCCTCCTGAGTATCTGGGAACAGGCGCCCTGCACCACATTTGGCTAGTTTTGCAATTTTTAGTAGAGTTGGTGTCTCCCTCATGCTCAGAATGATCCTGAGCTCTTGAGCTCAAGCAGTGTATTTGCCTTGGCCTTCCCAAGGGTTAGGATTAGAGGTATGATCCCCCACATCTCAGAGCTACATTTCTTTTTTTTTTTTTTTTTTTTAGACGGAGTCTCAAGCTGTGACTCTGGGTAGAGTGCTGCGGAATCACAGCTCACAGCAACCTCCAACTGCTCGGCTTAAGCAATTCTCTTGCCTCAGCCTCCCAAATAGCTGGGACTATAGGCGCCCACCACAGCTCCCAGCTATTTTTTGGTTGTAGTTGTCATTGTTGTTTGGGAGGTCTGGGCTGGATTGGAACCCGCCAGGTCTGGTGTATGTGGCTGGCACCTTAGACGCTTGAGCTACAGGCACCGAGCCTACACTTTCTAATAATATTACGTCATTCAGTAGTTTAGAGTATTCCTGAGGATACATTAGTCTCTCTGTTGTTACAATATAATTCTCATTTTTTAACTGTCTCTGGCTTAGGATATGCTTATTCATACACACACACACACAGACACACACAAACCAGCAGAACCTCTGTAAGTTGACCACTCAAGGGACTGTAACAAACTTGTCAACATACAGAGGTGATTAGCATATGGAGCCAGGCTTGCTGTACCAATACACACATGGGGTGCATGTCTGCTGTATGAAAATCAGGTTAAGTTGAGGAGATGGGCAATGTAAGGAGATGGCTCACTATGGAGGTTCTATGTGTGTGTGTGAATATATGCGTATATGTATACAAAAACAAATAAACATATACACACAAAAAATCATACATATATATGCACACACAAATAGTATGTATATATACCCACATATACACACACGCACATCTATATGCACACACACAGATAACATAAAAACACACACACAAAGCACCCAGGTCTGCAGGCCTGTCTCCATGGTCATGAGTGAACATTTCCCTCCAGTTCTCTGGATGGGTAGCACCACTCCCACATCATAGCTGGGAGAAGTTGGAGAGGCCCACATGGTACCTTCAGAATTCTCAATGGGACAAAGGTGAACAGGCCATTCTCCAGTCAGTAACCCAGACCAGGGATCCTCTAGTTTGCTAAGTGAATGAGGGTCAGCCTTCCCCGAGTGACCCTCCTTAAGGGCATTAGGAGGATTTCACAACCTCCTCCCTGGATTCTAAAGCTCTGACAACATCTGGCTCTGTGCCTGTGGCTTAATGGGCTAAGGCACCAGCCACGTACACCTGAGCTGGCGGGTTCGAATCCAGCCCGGGCCCACCAAACAACAATGACAGTTGCAACCAAAAAATGGCCGGGCGTTGTGGCGGGCACCTGTAGTCCCAGCTAGAGGCGGAGGCAAGAGACTTGCTTGAGCCCAGAAGTTGGAGGTTGCTGTGAGCTGTGATGCCACGGCACTCTATCCAGGGTGACAGCTTGAGGCTCTGTCTCCAAAAAAAAAAAAAAAAAAAAAAAGCTCTGACAACATCAGTTATTGTGAGATGGTGACTCACAGTAATGCCTAGGCTGGTGTCCAACTGTTGGACTGAAGTGATCCTCTCGATCCTCTCACCTCAGCCTCTAAGTAGGTGAGATGACAGGTGTGAGTCCCTGTGCTGGGCTGTCACTGAAGCATCTTTCCCTATAGATGGCTCCCTTGGGAGGAATACATGAAGACGGGACTTGTATTCTACTGTCTTGCTGTTTTTACTGTCTCTATGTTTTCACATTCCATTTTATTCTGTGTTCAATTTTCTATAATTTTAGATTTAAATATTCAGAACTATGTGTTAGAATTTCAACTTATGTAGCAAGTAATTTCGAGAATGAGTAGGAATTCCACATTTATTAAAAGGCTCACTTGGCTTGGCACCTGTACCACAGTGGATACAGCGCCAGCCACATGCACTGAGGTTGGTGGGTTGTAGCAGGCCTTGGCCAGCTAAACAACAGTAATGACTGCAACAGGAAAATGGCCAGGCATCCTGGCGACACCTTAGTCACAGCTATGTGGGAGGCTGAGGCAAGAGAATCGCTTGGTCCCAGGAGTTTGAGGTTGCTGTGAGCTGTGCTGCATTCTACCGAAGGCAACATAGAGCAACTCTGTCTCAAAAAAAGTAAATAAATAAAAATAAAATAAAATAGGCTCAGCGCCTGTAGTTCAAGCGGCTAAGGCGCCGGCCACATACACCAGACCTGGCGGGTTTGAATCCAGCCCGGGCCTCCCAAACAACAATGACAACTACAACCAAAAAATAGCCAGGAGCTGTGGTGGGTGCCTGTAGTCCCAGCTACTTGGGAGGCTGAGGCAAGAGAATCACTTGAACCCAGGAGTTGGAGGTTGCTGTGAGCTGTGATGACACAGCACTCTACCCAGGGTGATAAAGCTTCAGGCTCTGTCTCAAAAAAATAAATAAATAGACTCGGCCCCTGTGGCTCAGCCGCTCAGGCACCAGCCACATATACCTGAGTTGGCGGATTCGAATCCAGCCTGGGCCACAACAATGAGGGCTGCAACCAAGAAAAAATAAAATACAATAAAAAAATAGCTGGGCACCTGTAGTCCCAGCTACTTGGGAGGCGGAGGCAGGAGAAGCACTTGAGCCCAGGAATTGGAGGTTGCTGTGAGCTGTGATGCCACGGCACTCTACCCAGGGCAACAGCTTGAGGCTCTGTCTCAATCAATCAATCAATCAATAAATAAATACTAATAAAGAAATTTCTTAAAAATTTTTTTCAAAGAAAATTTATTTTTCGAAATAAACTTGAAATTTCTAGTTTACTCCAGGCAAACAGAAATCAGGATTGTCATCACTTTCCTCAACCTATATCTAAATGATATTTTAATTTTGCCCAAATGCTTATTTTAAATAATATGATTTATCATATTTTACAAAGTTAATATTTTTATTTTATTTATAAATGTTTTTTGATTATTTCTAAATGGTGACTTAAATCTTTTCAGTTTTTATAAAATTAAGAATATATTAATAACCTAATAAAAGTTATCTTTATTGTTTTCAAAAGTTTATTAACATTTTCTGATAAGTATCTTATATTAATAAATCATACATTTTCCATGAAATTTTAGGGAAAGATGCTGCATAAAATATTCTGTATACGTGCTCTCATCCAACAAAATGTTAACTAATATTAGCAAAAAATACCCAGGCTCAGTGCCTGTTGTTCAATGGTTGGGCGCCAGGTGGTGGCAGGTTCAAACCTAGCCCTGGTCTGCTAAACAACAATGACAACTACAACAACAACAACAAAAATAATATCCCAGGCTCGGTGCCCGTGGCTCAACGGGCTAAGGCAACAGCCATGTACACCTGAGCTGGCAGGTTCGAATTCAACCCGGGCCTGCCAAACAACAATGACAGCTGCAACCAAAAAATAACCGGGCGTTGTGGTGGGTGCCTGTAGTCCCAGCTACTTGGGAGGTGGAGGCAGGAGACTTGCTTGAGCCCAGGAATTGGAGGTTGCTGTGAGCTGTGATGCCACTGCACTCTATCCAGGGCGACAGCTTGAGGTTCTGTCTCAAAAACAATAAAATAAAATAAAGTAATAGCCCAGCATTGTGGCAGGTGCCTGTAGTCTCAGCACTTGGGAAGCTGAGGCAAGAAAATCACTTAAGCCCATGAATTTGAGGTTGCTGTAAGCTGTGACATAGCATTCTACCAAGGGTGACAATAGTGAAACTTTGTTTCAGAAAAAAAAGAAAAAATACCTGCTTTGGTTCAGTCCACAGTCATAATGGAACATTGTAGTTATCTAGAAAGGAGAACTTTTGTGTGAGATGGAGACGAACTCTGTTGCCAGCGGTAGAATGCTATAGCGTCCATCCTCCCAGCTTAAAACAACTTCCAACACGTGGGTTCAAGCCATCCTGCTTCAGCCTTCCAAACTCCTGGCTATACTACTGTTCTTTTAGTAGAGATGGGGTCTCACTGTTGCTTAGCCTGGTCTTGAACCCCTGTGGTCCAGCTATCCTCCCGCCTCATCCTCCTAAAATGCTAGGATTGGATGTGTGAGTGACCGCACCCAGCCACCTCTTGGCTTTTATGAATAATGCTGTGATGAACGTGAGTGAGGACGTGTATCTTCCCCGATCTGCAGTGCGTAGTTAGGATATATACCCTGCTGAGAGATAGCTGGATGAAATCATAACATTTATGTATGTATGTATTTATTTTTGAGACAGAGTCTCACTATATCCCCCTTGATATGGTGCCGTGGAGTCACAGCTCACAACAACCTCCAACTCTTGGGCTTAAGTAATTCTTTTGCCTTAGCCTCCCGAGTAGCTGGGACTACAGGCCCCTGCCACAATGCCAGGCTAATTTTTTGTTGTAGTTGTCATTGTTGTTTGGCAAGCCCTGGCTGGGTTTGAACCCGCCAGTCCCAGTACATGTGGCCGGTGCCCCAACCACTGAGCTAAAGGCACAGAGCGAAATAATAACTTAAATTTTAGTTTTCTGAGAAGCCTTCAAGCATTTTAATAGAGTCTGCAACATTTTTCTTCATCAACTTTGCTAAAAGTTTCTAATTTCTGTGAATCCTTGACACACGTCTTTTAGGGTTCACTGTGAGTATGATGTAACATTTCATTGTGACTTTGCTTCACATTTCCCTAAGAATTAGGAGTTTAGGCATCCTTTGAAATGCTCGTTGGCCATTTATAGTTCTTTGAAAAGTGTTAGTGAGCTCCTGCCATATACCTGGTTCTGCCCCCTAGAATGTTAGGATTACAGACATGAGCCCCCTAGAATGTTAGGATTACAGACATGAGCCACTTGTCCAGGCCTTTTTTTTTTTTTTTTTTTTGAGGCAGAGTCTCATCTGTTGCCCTGGGTAGAGTGCCATACCATCACACAGCTCACAGCAAACTCCAGCTCCTGGGCTTAAGCGATTCTCTTGTTTTATCCTCCTGAGCACCTGGGACCATAGGCACCCACAATGACTCCCAGCTATTTTTTTGTTGCAGTTTGGCCGGGGCTGGGTTTGAACCCGCCATCCTCAGTATATGGGGCTGGCGCCCTACCCACTGAGCAACAGATGCTGCCCTGTCCAGGCCTCTTTTTAATTTTTCTTTTTTTTCTTTAGAGACAGAGTCTCACTTTATTGCCCTCGGTAGAGTGCCGTGGTGTCACAGCTTACAGCAACTTCCAATTCCTGGGTTAAGGCAATTCTCTTGCCTCAGCCTCCAGAGTAGCTGAGAATACAGGCGCCCACCACAACGCCTGGCTATTTTTTTTTCCAGTTTGGCCTGGGCAGGTTCGAACCTGCCACCCTCGGTATATGGGGCCGATGCCCTGCTCACTGAGCCACAGGTGCCATCCCTCTTTTTAAATTTTTAAAGTATGTCACCTCACCTCAGTCAGTTTTGTTTGTACTTTTTACCTATACATGGTGTACCAAAATTTGCCAGACATACATGGATAAGGAAAATGGGGAATTGTAGCTAAATGTACCATTATTTACAAAATATTCATTACAAGATTTTCTATCATATTTTTTCTGTGGGAAAATAAAGAGATTCAAAATCTAAAATATAATATCCCTTTTTTTTTTTTTTGCGACAGAGCCTCAAGCTGTCACCCTGGGTAGAGTGCAGTGGCATCACAGCTCACAGCAGCCTCCAACTCCTGGGCTCAAGCGAGTCTCCTGCCTCCGCCTCCCAAGTAGCTGGGACTGCAGGCGCCTGCCACAACGCCCTGACATTTTTTGGTTGCAGCCGTCATTGTTGTTTGGGGGCCCAGGCTGGATTAGAACCCGCCAGCTCAGGTGTATGTGGCTGGCGCCTGCGCCGCTTGAGCCACAGGCCCTGAGCCTATAATATCACTTTTTTATCTCTGAGGCACTTTGTCACACTTCTTTTTTATTATAATTTTGCATGACATTATTCAACTCTATGTCCTTTAAACCATGGAGAACAAAAGTTAAATATAAATCAACCACATGTCTAGTGGGAAGTTCATTTTATTTCTGTTCGTTTGCATACATGTTTCTTATATTTGGTTTAGGAATAGTACATTTTCTCTTGGTTGCTGGCCAATGGTTACTTTATCCTGTAGGTGAATATTTATGAAAACTGTTTTTATGGGTGGGAGGACTAGAGTCTCACTTTGTCACCCTCTGTTGAGTGAGTGGCGTGGTATTATACTTTACAGCACCCTCAAACACTTGGGTTCAAATGATTCTTTTCCTTGAGCCTCCCCTATCACTGGGACTACAGGTATCCACCACAAGGCCCATCTACTTTATTTATTTATTTATTTTGCAATTTTGGCCAGGTTTGGGCTTGAACCCACCACCTCCGGTATATGGGGCCTATCCCCTACTCCTTGAGCCACAGGTGCTGCCCCGCATCTACTTTTTGAAGACGTATCTTACTCTGGCTCAGGTCTTGAACTCCTGAGCTCAGGCAATGTACCTGCCCCGGTCTCCCAGAGTGCTAGGATTGTAGCCATGAACCATTGCCACCGGCCTACTAAAACTGTCTTCAGTTTAACTCATATTTACTCGTGAATAAATATTATGTTTGTGTGGATTATTTGTGTAATTTAAAGATTTTTTATTTTTTTGCAGTTTTGGCTGGGGCTGGACTTGAACCTGCTACCCCCCGGTATATGGGGCCAGTGCCTTACTCCTTGAGCCATAGGCACCGCCCTAAAGATAATTTTTGAAAGGCCATTTCATTTAAAGTTAACCTTTGTCTTTATTAGAGATGTTAGATTTCCTGATTTTTAAAAGCTGAATAATACTCTATGATTTTTGTATCATTTTTATATCGTAAATTATATTTCACCATTTCTTTCTTGAGGCTGATCTGGATTCATTCTCCAAATGGATTATGTGACTAATTCTGTAATAAATATATATGCAAATAGCTCTTTATTAGAGCATGTATATGATGGTTTTATATCTGTCCTACATTTTTTTCAGTATGTATATTATATGTATTCAAAATAACAATGAGTTATAGTTTTCTTTTTTTTTTTTTTTGAGACAGAGCCTCAAGCTGTCACCCTGGATAGAGTGCAGTGGCATCACAGCTCACAGCAACCTCCAATTCCTAGGTTCAAGCGAGTCTCTAGCCTCTGCCTCCCAAGTAGCTGGGACTATAGGCGCCCACCACAACACCCGGCCATTTTTTGGTTGCAGCCGGCAGTGTTGTTTGGCGGGCTCAGGCTGGATTCGAACCCGCCAGCTCAGGTGTACGTGGCTGGCACCTTAGCCCGCTGAGCCACAGGCGCCGAGCCGAGTTATAGTTTTCTAAAAAAAAAAAAGCCCTCATGTATTATTTAATACCACTTTTTTTTTTTGTAGAGATAGAGTGTCACTTTATCGCCCTCTGTAGAGTGCAGTGGCATCACACAGCTCACAGCAACCTCCAACTCCTGGGCTTAGGCGATTCTCTTGCCTTAGCCTCCCCAGTAGCTGGGACTACAGGCGCTTGCCACAACACCCGGCTATTTTTTTGTTTTGCAGTTTGGCTGGGGCTGGGTTTGAACCCACCATCCTTTGTATATGGGGCCGGCTCCCTACTCGCTGAGCCACAGGCGCCGCCCTATTTCATACTCTTTACCTTTTGTGACCACTTTGACTTAAAGCATATTTTACGAAATAAGACATGTTTGCCTCAAAATATATTGTCTCTGGCTGGGCGCTCCTGCCATATGTCTATAATGCTATCAATCTGGGAGACTGAGACGAGAGGATGTCTTGAGCTCAGGAGTTGGAGACCAGCTGGAACAAGAGCAACACCCCATGTGTACTAGAAATAGAAGATAAAATTACCTGAATATCATTGCAGGCACCTGTAGTGCCAGCTAGTCAGAAGGCTGATTCAGGAGGA
>CAUYRH010093322.1:0-29700 GCA_963574655.1 Perodicticus potto
CACCCTTTATCCTCTCTCCCCCCACCCTCTACCACCCCATACCACCCAAAAAACATTCAACAAAATAATTTTCAAAAAATGGGTTGTATCCATACCTTGAAACAAATAAAATTTCTTAAAATTATGGGTGTATAAAATTGAAAATTTTTATCTTACAAGCCAAGGATAAAATCCACTTTTGCCAAAATATGTTGGGTAACGGGGTGCGGTAGGGAAGGGTAGGTAGAGGGTGGGGGGAGAGATGATAAAGGGTGAGATCACACTTGTGGTGCATATGTGAAGGGTCAGGAGAAATCTTCTAAATACAGATCAAAATTGTTTCACATAGCAAATGAGAAAATATCATGAATGTTATATTAATCAGGTTGATAAAAATATCTCCGATTGTATGGGAAGCCTGCACACTGTACTCCAAGACTGAATTATTGTACACAGTTATGACTCAATAAAAAATAATTAAAAAAATATATATAGTATGCTTCTCACAGTACAATAAAGGTACATATTATTTCTCAAAAAAAAAATAAGTTAAGGAAATCCTTCTCATAGGAAATTTTTTCTTGAGAATAGTTATAATGTACTCAAAATTACTAATCCCTATAAACATATAGTTATTAATTGAAAAAAGAATCAAAATTAAGTAAAATAGAGGTTTTTTTACTGAGTCTTTAACCTTATGGACATATAGCAAAAGGCTAATCTATGGCTGTGACAGTGATCCCATAACTCAAAAGTTACTTGACGTTGTAATTGCTATAAATGCAAAGATTCACTGAGTACATGCATGGAAAACACAGAACCAATGCCAATATCCTAGCAAATTTTCAAGTTTAGGTAAATTGATTATTTAACACAGCATAAAAATTATAGGATCATACTATGTTTCTATTAGATATGGGGGGTTTGTTTCTAATATAAATACTTTCTAGATATCCTGATAACAACATTACTCACCCAATCTAGTATTCTGCATTGACAGATGCAGGTTCATTTAAAAATTTGTTCGGAATAAGAAAAATTCTCTGTGACTTAAAGAGAAACAACCTAAAAATTTATACAGAAGTTGTGGTTTAGTGCACAGTCACCAAGAGGGATTTTACTAGTGTTGATCCCTGGAAAACGTGAACATTGCACTTCTGCCATTCACACATCACCCTACCACACTCTGTAATCACTTTACTAAAGGGACAAGAAAATCCCTTCCTCGTGCCTTTAGTAAAGAAGGAGTAGTTTTAAGATAAATATGACAATGAATACATAAATAAAGAGGAAGGGATTCTCTTGTGCCTTTAGTAAAGAAGGAGTAGTTTTAAGATAAATTCAACAACGAATACATAAATACATGTAAATAGTTCAAAATCAGAATAAGGACATTTAGAGTCTAAGTTTGGCATACATGTACAGCGATCCATTACTAACCTCCCATTCTTAAAATTTAGAAACTGGGGAAAATATTAAAAGAAATATTTTCAGCTTTAGAAAAAAGGCAGCTCTGTAATACTGATGAGAAAGGAAACCAATGACGAAGCCCTGGTGGTGCCTTTAGGCTTTGGCCAAGAAGCAGTTTCCAAAACACAGCAGAAGAAGAAGGACCCCAAACAAGGATTGACAGTCTCACTGATGTGAGGAGTCAGAAATTTGAGTTTAACAGGGCTGAAGAGTCTAGAATTTGTGAGGCAAATTTCCGAGAGGAAGGAGTTATGAAGAGGAGGATACCCCCCTTCTCTCTGGTGGCCCAATTGAGTCTTTGGCTGACTATCAATCTATACAGGTTTATGGTGAAGCCCCACAGTGATGGACAAAAAATAATTTATGAAGGAAAAAAATTACCAGCAAACTCTAAGAAGAAAAAAATCTTAGAGCTTACATAGGGCTAGCAAATATGAATGAAATGCAAAGCTCCAGTAACAAACAAGATAAATATAGAGACATAAAACCAAAAGCTGGTAACTTGATAGAAAGCATGCTATCTTTGTGTAGATATCAAGACAATAACTAAGATAGTGCTGCACTGATGGAATGATAGGTAAATGGACCAATACGATACAAGACGAAATACAGAAATGGCTCAGACGTCAGAATTTTAACACTTTAACACCCGTGAGACTCAAATATGGAAGGCATGACTTTTTAATGACCTGTTCTGGAACATTTGTACTTGTATGGTGGAAAATTAATGTAATCCTTATCTCACACCATATACCAAAAGCAATCCTAGAATGATTGTACATCTATATGTGAAAAGTAAAGCATTATACTTCTAAAAATCTTCTTGTATAATGTTAGCATATTTGTCCAAATGTAGAGTATAGGCAAAAATTTCTTATACAGTACAGAAAATCACATAGACTACTTTAAAATTAAAAATGATTGTTTATCCAAAGACACCCTTATGAGAGTGGTGAGATACAAACATTGGGAGTATATCTACAATACATTTACTCAAAACTAACTTTTACCTACAATATATAAAGCTTCCTCCCACTCCATATAAGAAAAGGAGCCAACCCAACTGAAAACAATGCATGTTATTTAAATAGACACATCATAAAATAGAATATCAAATGGCCAATAATCATCAGGCTCATGTGTCTCTACAATAATGAAAATTAAAACTATATGAAATAGGCTGGGTGTGGTGGCTCACACCTACAATCCTAGCACTCTGAGAGGCTGAGGTGGATGGATTTCTTGAGCTCAGGAATTTGAGACCAGCCTGAGCAAGAGTGAGATCTTGTCTCTGCAAAAATATTTGAGGGTTATGGCCAGCACCTATAGTCCCAGGTACTAGGGAGGCTGTGGCAAGAGGGTCACTTGAACTGAAGAGTTTGAGTTTGCTGTAAGCAATGATGCCATGGCTCTCTACCCAAGGCTACAGAGTGAGATTCTGTCTCAAAAAAAAAAAAAAAAAGAAAAGAAAGAAAGAAAAGGAAAGAAAGAAAACAAGAAGCAAAGACACTATATTAAATAACAATTAAAAAGCCAGAAGTGTTAAATAGACAAAGACAGAAAATACCAAGCATTCTCCAAGATGTGGAGCAACTGAAGTCTTTATGCTCTGATGGTGGGGATGTAAATACTCTAACTGCTATGGATAACGGTTTGAAAACATACTAAGATGAATGTTTTCTTACTTTGTAAACCATCAAATTTACTGTGTTACATGCCCCAAGGAATGAGTATAGATGTTCACTATTTTCAGAGAAACATGTCACAGTAACAAGAAAAGTAGAAAGAACTCAAATGCCCATCAAACATAAAATTTATAAATAAGTGTGATATAATTACACAACAAAATATTACATTTGAGTCTTGGTTCTGATACCTCACAGTCCTTGGATTAAATTTTGGAGATTTATTTAAATTCTCTAAATACCAGATCTAACTCTGTAAAATAGTGGCCACATCTGTTTGACTGGGTTGTTGATATTTATAAAAGAATGGATGGATGAGAGTCATTTGAAGAATAGCTGACAGGAACGTCATGCCCTTTCCACAATACCCTCAGCAACAGTTAGACTTTCATGAACTAGACCAAATTTGCGTCTTTATTTTAGCTTACATTTTAATTCATCTGGCAAAAGAAATCATAATTAGCATTTTAAATGTGGACATTCAGAATCTTTTCTAATAGTTTGTTTGTGTTTATTTTCTTTCTGTTTCTGCTTGGCTACATCAACCACACTTTTCTTTTCTTTTCTTTTTTGCAGTTTTTGGCCCGGGCTGGATTTGAACCTGCCACCTCTGGCATATGGGGCCCTACTCCTTTGAGCCACAGGTGCCGCCCTCAACCACACTTTTCAAACCTCCTGCTCACTTTCCCTGAAAAGCCATCCCTCAATTTGATCCCCCTTCTTCTGTTCAGATATAACAGTGAATTTCAACTGCAGCACCTACTTCCTTATTCTTGAATACTTTATTAATACATTTAATGCTGGTGAGTAGGAGGGGGATGTTAGATTAACATTTCATAAAATTGAAATCTATTCTTTTCCTCAGAATATGCATCATAAAAGACATCTGAGAGGAGAAGAGCCCCATGTGAAGCCTCCCACGCCTCCCTCCAAGTGTTGCCCATGTTAATTTGTTAATAATAGCAGTGTCTGGAGAAAGCGATTAGCACTTTAACAGCTTAGTGGAGGAGTCTCACATGTGACTAGAGAAAATAGAATGTAACAGTGGAACTAACATCTTGCCACAAAAAATCCTGCAATTTAAGAAAATTTTCAAGTGAGAATTGTTTTTAAAAATACACATATATTTGTACTTACACACATATATTTTATTGATTTTGAATATAATTTGACTATGTATACAAAAAGTAATTGTCTTGGTTTATTTCCTGTTGCTATAACAGAATGCCACGAACTAAGTAATTATAAATAAATAGTTTATGTTGCTCACAGTCCTGGAGCCTGGGAAGTTCAAGAGCATGGTGTTGGCATCAGGTGAGGGTCATAATATAGTGGAAGGCTCACATGCGAAGGGTACAACCCTGGTGTTGGGGCTGTGTGAGTCTCACCTGTTGCCAGGTGCACAGCCTTCCCGGTGGAGACCCATATCCTCCCTACAAGGGAAGGGTTGAGACACAAGGTCCAGGGCTGGCTTGCTGGGGTCTATATGGGTGTTCTCCAGACGTTTCCCATGGCCTGGAGAAATGGAAGGGAGGGAGAAAGAGGGAGAGGTGGACTACCTGGTGTTCTATGAGGGGTTAACAAGAATCAGCAGCACCTAGTGATGCAATGTGGCCAATGTGCCACCATCAGAATCCACTCGGGAGCTCAGGAAGAGTGAGCAGGTGTGGGGAAGGAGCCTGGAAGCCAGAAATTCCTGGAGGACCATCTATCAGTGGGCTGGCAGAAGGTCCTTCTCAGTGGATGGAGTTAGGACTATAGAAAGAGTGGATGCTTCTTAAAATTCTCTGCAGTCAGAAATGAGTTGACTCACAGAGCCCTTGATGGCTTTAGATGGTTCCTTTACTGAACCTTGGAAGTCTCTGCTTTGCTGAGAATTAGGCCTTCAGTTTCTGGTTTATAGGGAAATCTGGAGGTAAATGAACCACAGGAGATTAATAAACCAGTTTCAAATTATTTTGCTAGTTTTAACATCTGGTGTGGCAGTACTATACTGGGTGGGCTCACAATCTCTAACTTCTTGGTATAGGATTTTGAGCTGTGGCTCCCTCTGTTATTTCTGGGTCCTTTGCAAAAAGCATATATGTGTAGCCCCACCCAGAAAATTTTTCATCTGTCCTGTCCAGGGGGCAGCCCTGTACTCCTCTCAGTGGCCAGATAAATGGACTGTGGCACTCACTGCAGACGTGGCTGCCCCTCAGGCAGTTCCCAAAGCTTGACTTGAGGCAGGAGTAGTGGGCCTTCTAGGGTTCAGAACTAAGCTAATTCTTGTAGGAGTTTCTAGAAGCTCTAAATGTTTGCATAGTTAAGCATTTGCTCCAGGCATTGATGAAGCTGTAACTTTGTCTATAACCTATGGATCTGCTAGAAGTCAAGGGAAAAAGGTGTCCTCATTCTCATCTTACAACAAAATCTGTATTTTTTGTTAAACAAAAATAGGTTTCTGAATTTATAGATGACAGCTTCAGAATTTATGTCAGAATACATGTGCCAATCTAAATAAAGCAGTATTTCCAAGTATTGGATGACCCTAATTTGCAAGGAATGTGTTCAGACAGGAACAGAAGAAAGTAGTTATGTGATGTCTCTATTCCAACAGGCCACACAAGATATAGAGATGACATTCATTCCAGGCTACTGACACGTCCTGCTGAGACATTCCTCTCAACCAGGAGCACCGTGCCAGACTCAGAGGTCTCCTTCACCTTTGTATTACGTGAAATATTTAAACTAGAATTTATCTGAGCATAAACCATCCACTTCCCAGATGGTTCCTCCAATAGTCTAGGCTCCAGACCAAAAACAAAGAATAAAATAGTAAAACAGCGAAGGCACATTTCCCTGCCTGTTTTATTCTTTGTTTACTGAAGTTGAACCCACTTCTGTGAAGATACAGGAGGCAATATTAGTCTGGATAGACAAAAACGGGCTGTGAAAACAGGCTTACCAAAGTCAGGAGCCACAGGGACTTGCAGGGGTGCAAGAAAGAAAGTAGAAAGCTAATTGTTGTATGTCAACAGCCCCCCAAAGACCCAAGTCTAACTCAGCCTTTCTCAGCCTTGGTCCCTCGCATGCCCCCTCCCCTTGGGTTAATTCTGAGAACAGGTTTCTGACAAGGAAGTTCTCAGAGTTCCTTTAACTCTCTAGTTACAATTAAAACAATAGTAGAAACTCACTCAAGCTGAGTTTCCCAAGCTACTGAGTCTTCCAAGCCAAGTTAGTCCTTGTGCCAACTGCCATGATGCAACACCCTGTGATAGCCCCCTGACTGTAGCCCCACCCCGAGCTAACTGCCATGATGTAACCCCCTGAGCCAACCATCTGACTATAACCCTGCCCTATAACCAGCCACATTCCGCTTTTGTACATGCTTGCTTTGCCACATCAGCACAAAAAGGGTATAAAAATCAGCCTGTACTGCACTTCGGGGCCATTTGCCCTTTGGGGCAGTGGTCCACCTGTGCAGGTATAATAAAACATTACCTTATTTGTACCTAAATTGGGGTCCGTGTTTCCTTATGGGTGGCCACAGTTACAGCATAATGACAGACGATTGTCCCAGAAGACCTCCTGGAACAGGGACCTTCTGGAAGTGGCTGCTCAAAGCGACTGGAACCTTCAGAAGAGTAGTGGGGGGTTGGTGATGCAGCTGCAATTGGAGTCTCATTAGATGGACTGATTCCTAATAGGACTGAATGGTGCTGAATTACAAGACAATAACTGAACAACAGCCAAAAAAAAGGTCTTTTGACTAAGCAGGGATCTAGAAAAAGAACGACGAGAAAGCAATATTCTTCTGCCTCTCAAACTCAGATTAAAAGAAATAATAATAAATGATTACCACTGTCCTGCAAAAGGTTAGCAAGCACGTAGTATTAATCCAGAAAAGGGAGCATCTGTGATCATGTTCCTTTGGTAAGTTCTGGGTAAACAACCCTAGTGGAATTCTTCACTAGAAGACTTTGCAGATTCTTAATGTGCTAATATGCATGTTAATTTTCCCAGAGTGTGCGGTGTTTTCCAAATTCATTTAACTTTGAATACTGTTTTTCTTTGCAGAACTCCTGTTTGACCCCCATTGGGCATGTGCATTGTGCGCCACTCAGTTTGGGAGACTAAATTATGGCAGCATCATTTATACTTCAACAGATGCCAAGAAATAAGCCCCAAGAGGATTCCCTCTCTGCCTGGCAATAAAACCCTTCCCAAGCTGACTGCTGAGAGCCAGAGGGAGGCACAGAGGGGCCTGGGCATGGACTTACCCAACGCTTGGCCAGAAAGCCTCCAAACTGGCAGAGGTTATTCAAGACTCATTCTCATCGGGCGGAAAACTGCAGGGACATTTACATTGGGACATTTACATTTACCAGATGTCTCCTGATCTGCAAGGCACCAAGGAGGCCTGTGAGAAAGACCCTGCCTTCTCTGTGACAGAGGCCCACGAGCACAAACACAGAACCTGACTTTCCCAGGGACGTCCGGCCCTTTGGGGACACCTGGCCCCACTCAGCTGCAAGGTTTCTGGGAGGGGGACCTCACTGAGAGTGATCTCGCAGTCCCCCCAGGGAGAGAGCGGCATGGAAATGGCAGCTGGGTGACCTGTCCTGAGTCAAGTGGGGTCTCATCTGTGGACAGCAGCCCCTAGAAAGCTGCTCAAGATGGAGTGAGTGAGGACAACAGCGTGAGGGGGATGAAGCTCACCCCTCCTCGGGCAGCACTTGCTGGCCCTGCGCCCTGGGGACCTGGGAAGGTGCCAGTGATCTGGGGGGAGTGAAAGGCACAGCCCGTTTCTCAATACTCATGACGGGAGAAATACAAAATGCCCCACTTAAGTTTAGAAAATAATTCTTTCAATACCATCCAATGTTTACTCACTTATTTCAAACTAATTATTAATTTTTTTTTGGATTCAGGTACTATTCCAACAAGGCTGGTCCTCAACTTAGAGATACTAGAATATTTAAACAAGTCTGGATAGTTTGGGGAATGTGCTTTAAAGAGAAAAATGGTGTCAGGATTCCGGTATGAAGTGAATTTTGGAAAACCCTAGAAACACAAGTTATATTTCTTGCATAGAGATCCCGCTATTACAAACAGATGCTAGTGTTGTAATAAAGTCTGAAACACAGGCCCCAACTAGTGGAAAAGTCGATCTGAACTAACACTTAGTAGCATTAGAAAGTACTAGAAAATTTTTATTTTAATTCAACTTATATATTAATTGGTCCAGCTGTAATTGGTACCAGTTGTAATTGGTATATACAACTTATATATTAATTGTATCCTGTCTTTGGCCAAACTATAAAATAAAAAAAAAATTAAGCATGTCCTAATTTCAGGAAATAAAAATGGAGATCAATAACCATACAGCACTGTGTGGGCTCAACACAGGGCAGAGCATGGCTGCCTGCTCCAAAACAAGTAGGCCAGGACCCTGCTCTGCCCACAGATAGAATAAGATGTCCCGGAAAGTGAAGTACTCCTTTTCTCTTTAAATTCATATTTCTTGGCCCAAAGCCATGGCCTGTCCTGGAACTTCTATTACAAAATTTAAATGTTATACCAATAATTTTTGAACACCATAAGTTCTGTAAATTTATTCACTAATTGTGTAGAGAAAGAAATGTATGTACACTTTAGATAAAATATGCCCTGTGTTACGGTTTTGCTAAGCCAGCCAAATTGAATGTAAACAAAATGTAAATTAAGTTTGACTTTCATTATGAGTTTCAATCACATAGATCTTTCTATGGACAAGGAAATTTTAGAGTTATGGTCTATACATTTAAATTTTTCATTCTGAATCCATTTTAATGTATTTTCTCCATGATGACACACATATGCTTCCTGGTAGTTAATGGGTAGTTGTAGTTTAATCACTGAAAAGCTTCTGGAAAGTAGTGTGTAGCAGGGTAGAGGAGTCACCTGAACTTAGGGCCTCAGCTTTTCAAGACAGGAATGATTTGATTTTCTTCTAGTCCCTTAAATGCAAAGTAATAGGAGAAATATCTACCTTTTGTTCCAGAGTATATTTAACTAAATCCATGTTCTTTAGAAAAGTGTTCTCTAAAATATATCCACCAGGAAGACATGGATCACAAATCTAGGGAAGCAAAGATGGTCTTTCTGTCTGCACAACTTCTGGGGAAAGAAAGAGGAGATGTTATTCAGAGAAAGAGTGGAACTGAAGGTTTGAGGGGTTAGCCTGCCATTCGCCCTTTGCACCAATGACTCCACTTTCAGTTGGGGATGTTAAATAGAACATCTGGCAATATTAGAGGATGGTTTTAGCAAAAGAAGAGTGAGGCTTTGCTCAGTTTATTTTTTACTCTCATTGAAGTCTTCTTTATAAAATAAATATTACAAAGTAACTCTATGAGAAATCCACAAATTGCCCATATCTGTACATGAAAATCAATGAACTTGGTAGATGTGTAACAAATACAAGCATAGAATTTTTTTTTAGAAGTTCCCACAAAACCAAACATGTGTGGATTTCCCCACAGCAGCCACTGTGGAGAGATCGCTGATGACATTACATGGGAAAGAAGAGGAAGTGTCATTCAAGTAAGAGAAAGAGGGAGTGTTCTGCAAGGAAAGAAGTAATCTGTGGTTCTTTCTAGTTTAGCAAAGAAGAGATTTCTACACCCCAACCCAGCCTCCTGCAAAAAGCATTTGTAGACATCTGAGAAGCACATCTTTAAAGGGCTCACCAGACACCAGGCACGCGAGGGAACTGTGCTAGAAGCAATGGAGCAATAACAGTGGGCAAGGGGATGGCAAATAAAATACCTCAAGTAATTGAAATAGTTTGGGTTATGCAATTCTATAGCGTTTGTTTGGAAATAATGCATGCTAATCAGAAAAGAAACTAGGATATACAAATAGCTGAAGTATTAAATTCCTTGGTATCTTACCACTTAGATAGAACCCATTTTCTGAGTGTCTTCATCTACCATTTTATATTCCTCTTCCAAGACATTTAAACAACTAGTATCTATTTCTTTCCATCTGCAATGAAGCCAAGAATGGATTAGATATCCTGTTTTATAGCCTTTCTCCTAACTTAAAATCATGTAACACACAGCCATTATTATCTTAGAAATATACATATATATAACTTTATCATTTTAAATCACTATATAGTATTTTATTTTGTGTTTTATGTGTTTAGAGCATAAGTAGAGTGTGTGCATACAGAGACTATCTAGAGGGTATTGTGTGTATACTTAGAGTATATATAGAAAGAGTACATATGAGTATAGAGAAGGAGTTTATGTGGGGGGAGATGTGTACATATATAAATATATACTGTAAATCCCAATTTGGGGACATTCAAATTGTTTCTATATTTCTTAAATGAGTCTCTCCATGAATTGCTTAGCATTTCCCACTGTGCGGTTGCTACATTTGGGGAGTAATCATCCTAAGACAGTGAAGTACATGACATTTTTCTGACCCAGCCTTAGAAGTTGCATATTGTCAATTCTCAGGTCACTTATTGGTCACAGCAGCCACAAAGGCTAACCTAGTTTCAAGGGAACACAACAGATCTCCCCTCTTATTGCTGACGTGGAAAGATTTCAGGTGCTCGTGCGGCATATTTTTGCAGCTATCTTTGGCAGTTACAATCTATCTTACTAGTCTTCCCACTGAGGGGCTACGGTTGCAGCCCCCAGAACACGGCAATGCCCCCAGAGTTTGTGGGGGTTGGCCCGCCTCCGCGGAGTTTCTTTACTCTGTGAATGAGTCCAGAAATAAGGTGATAATTATTTTCTCTGTTATTTTTAATTCCTTCTTCTTTCGTAAAGGTAGTTTTATTATGAAAGAAATGAAATCATTATTTGAAATTTAAAAGCAAAATTTAAAAGCAACCTGTTTGTTTTTTTTTTAAGTTTTTGTAGCTATTAGCTTTGTTTAGATTTTCAGAGATCTGAAAACATAGAATATTTTTTTTTAATCTGCTCAGTTCCTAGTGCGGTGGCATACACTGATAGGCACTAAATACACTCTGTAACTATTGGAACTGTTCTATTATTGATCAGGTGTTTCATTGTAACATAAGGACCACAATGTCATGATCCACGGATGTCTTCCTGCAACCCACGATTACCTAAATGGAAAATAACACTGAAGTTTTCATCAACCAGAGCCTCAGAGGTGAAAGTGTCTCTGACTCCTGGGACAAAAGGATTGGGATAAGAGTTCAAGGTTTTCCAGCCAATATGCAGCGTATTTTCTAAGTAGTTACATGATGTTCCAGGGTCAGTAAGCACCAGGCCTCTGGAATGACTTGTTGCCCCTTCGAACAAGCCATTCTTGTTTGAGCACCTGCTTCTCTCCTAACAGTGAACAATGAGATTTTTCAAAAGCACCTCTAAAGACGCCTTAGTTGTACCTTCTCACTTCTAAACAGTTTGTATTTACACTCAATATGAAGACGTGGTGTTTTTCAATAGCTCTTGCCTCACACCCCTCCCAATTAAAGAAATGCCTCTAAAGAAATGCCTCTTGTTTGAAGTGAATTTCTTTCTTTGCAAAGAAAAACTGTCCTCCTTCTTCTGAAATATTTAACAGTCTGACCCTACACTATTACTCCACACTCGACTCAGTATCTTTGTCAAGAGTGAGAAGTGAGTCATTTTTCTTAAACTGCTACTAATGCTGGCAATGGCCTGCCCTATCATTTATTTCCACAAGGAAGCTTGATGGAATTATTGAGTGTTGCGTTGCTTCTTATAGGATTTTTACCTTATCTTAATTTTTACATGTCTAGTGAGAACTACTGTGCTGTGAATGTTGTGAATTTCCTATTGAAACCCAGGAGCTGCCAGTTTCTCTTTCTCTTGCATTTTATTTCTCTTCATTTTCAGAGTGCTAGTCATGTGCTGTGCTGAGCTGAATTAGGGAAGCTGATTATTTCCCTAATGAAATGCTCTGTAGTCTGTGTGGCTGGTTAACATTTGATTGTTTCATTTTTCCTTTTAATTGTTCTTTAGAATTCTTTTATTTTTCTCCTTAGACTAACCACCAGATTTTGTCCAACTTATGGAATAGGCAGCTTTCAAAATACACATGAGTCATGCCAGCACCCAGCGGGCTCTTTTATGCTCCTGAAAATGATGACGCAGCTGTAACTTTGCACATACCTTCTAAACAGGGGTGGCACTGAAAGAAGAGGAAGATGTATGAGGAGCACAGAGAATCCTGTCACAGGACAGATGTAACTCGGGAATAGAAAGAGGATGTGGTCAGTAAAAACGTGGTCATAAAGGTAATGAGCGTAAAGTGCTTTATAAACTATCAGATGCAACATAACTATCAGCTTGCAGGGTGGCAATAAAAATTAATTGTTAAAATTAGGAAGCTCACTCTCAAAAAGGTATTTACCACAAGGTTATAGGAGCATATGGAGTGACAAGGGTTGTAAAGGAGCATTTTCTATTTTCCCATATTTTCCCCATGAGAATAGAGCAACTGTGGGTCCATAATCAGTGCTTTGAACAAGTAGAGCATGATAGGATTCAATCACAAAGAATTTTTTAAAAATTCTTTCCAAGAGCTTTGACAGAGTAATTTTAGGCAGATCCCTTGTCTCTGGTCTCTGGTCACCCCCTAGAAAACCAACCATTCTCTATATTGAAGTCACAGAAGTTGCATTCATTTCTTTAATTAAACTGTAACATTGAAAATTGTAAATTTCATTGTTCACTCACGCTCCTCTCTGGAAGGCCGGCTTCAGGGAGGAATGGGGCCTGCACACCTCCTCTCTCTTCCTTTCCTTGGCTGCTCCAACCTGTGCTCACAAGACAGCCAATATTCCTTCCAGGACCGGGATGGAAGGCAGAGGTAAGCCACTGAGAAATTATTATTTCATTGCGATGTTGTGGTATCTGGTAAGTGGATTTTTGAAGCTGACTCAGAAATCTTCTTGCTGAAAATACGTGACTGCCCTTCCTGTGGTGTAAAGCTCCAGCTCTTGGGCTAAACCTGCCTTAGTCCCTCGACTCCTGCTGATCTCTTCCTAGGGTCTATAATTAGTGTGGAGACAGTTTGCCCCCAGGGCCCACCACTGTAGAAGTGCCCCTCACCTCTCACTCCTGCCATCTCTACTCTGTGATCACAGGCAGCTAGCTGGTCATAACCTCTTGCTTTGGGATTTTCCAAAGCTAATTCCGATATCGATTTACCATGTCTACAAACTCTCGGAAATCCATATCGAGCCCCTGACTGTCCTTCTCAAGTTTCTCTCCCTGGCTTAGGGGGGGAGGGATGGGGGAGCCTCTGCCTTCCCCTCCACCATAGGAAGGGCGGGATCCTGCCCCAGACCTAGGTGAGCCTACTGCAGACACTCTTTAACCTGCACATACAGAAAGCCTCGCTTCTGCAGCAAGTCAGAGAAAAGGATGGAGCTGCTGATACAAAGTACCTAGAAGCTGTCCAAGCTCTACATTGACCATGGTTGGACAAACCATGTAAAGGATGTTTTAAAAATAATTGAAGACATTTGTTCCTTAAGTGAGATGAAAATTTATTGAAATCAGAAGTTGTAAAGTGATTGAAAAAAGACAGAATAAAAGAGGCAGTACTATCGCCTATAATTAAAAATTTGCACATATGAGCAAGAGGATACGTAAATGTATGTTTGTAATATGTATTAATATTTTAACTATGATGATCCCTTTGGAGTAGAAATGTGATATTTTATTTTGCCATTTTTGCTTGTCTTTATTTTTATTTTAAAATTTTCAGCAACGTATATGAATAGCTTCTGTAATAGCAAAATTTATGAAAGAAGGAAGTAAATTCTATGCAGGAAAACATCTTTCTTGGTTCTTCTAACATTTTAAATTTCTATTTATGGTAATTTAGAGTTAAGGTTAAAACAGAAAGAGTGATTTGGGGCTTCCTTTTTGCAAGACTTCCTCAAATGACCTAGTACCTCACATTGAAATGGAATTATAACTAGTACCCAATTCTTTATTCCCTTTGTTTGCCCAAAATTTCCATTTTAACATCTTGTTAACACATCACTTATTCACTTGCCAACAAGAGAACTAGGGCTCTAAGCATGGACCACTTAGAGCCCCCTTTTGTTAACAAATCAACAATCCCAGAGAGGCATGATATCTGATCCATCCTGCCCATTGTCAAAGCACCATTGCTTAGGCACAGCTGGAGAATATACTCATCCTTTCAAAGTTAGATATTGCACTTGGATAAGAATAAAATTAAAAGGGGAGAGAGAATACAGTCATGCAGTGGTCTCCAGTGGTCTCCAGTGGGCTGTTACGGCTGTGTCAACTGATAACATAAGACAGACAAGTACCCCCTGCAAGGGAAGAAAAAGGGCAAAACCTACATTTTCCCAATACAACAAAAAAATAGAATGCACAGGATTTACTGTGACCCACAATGCTCTGTCTCTCCTCTCCCTGACATGGCTTTTCTCGCAACTTCAAGGACTGAGCCCTTTTCCTGACTCGTACTTCAGCACAAATGTCACATCCTTAATGAAGATTTTATGACAACCCTGCTTGCTCCTTCTATTCTTTCCCCTCTCTGCTGCACTATTCTCTATTTTCTTCATATCTCATCATTACCTAGAATTACGTCAGCACCAGAATTGTTTTTTTTTTTTTTATTATTACTGATTTTATCCGTTTTAGCTCTGATTTCATGGTCCCTGAGGACAGGACATGAGCTCTCCTCTGCTTTATGATAAATTTATTTTATAGTATTTGGCACATATTTAGCTGCTTAAAGATATAATAGAACCTCCATGGTTGACCACCTCCCTACACTGACCTTAAGTTGACCTTATTTTCATAGACCGGACATGTACCACATGTAAACATATCACTCTATCACTCCTACAGGCCTAGTTCCTTATGTTGACCACCTCCGCTATTCACCAATTTTGTACAGACCATTGGGCGACCAACTGTCTGAGGTTCTACTGTGTTTATCAGATGAATGGATCCATGCTGTAGACACATCCGTACAGATAGATATACCAACCATAGTAATAACCCTAGGTGGAAATTGTGTTCAACCACAGGCTGAAGCTTACAGGTATTTTGTTAAGAAACACAACTTTCACCTATCAGTGAGACCAGGTGGCATTTTTCTATGTGTGGCTATTTCACTTAGCATAAAGTCCTCCAGGTTCATCCATTTTGTCACCAGTGACAGTAAATCCTTCTTCTTTAAAACTGAATAATATTCCATTATATATTATTATATACGTGTATACATAGATCACTATGAAAGTTTTGAGACAGACTGTGTTCTAGTCCATTATTTCTCTTCCAAGAAACACAGTCAATAGTGTCCTTTCTGATTCACCCATGGAAGTTTAAACTGGCTCGGATTACGGCTATAGCAAGGATGGCTTCATTTGTTTCTGTCTGCATGGCTTTTACATTTCTTGATTTTTGTGTATCTCAGAACTTCCATATAATAACCCATATGTAAATTTTGTGTATGGAATATATGTGGGGGTTATATACATTCATGCACTGATGAATTGGTTGTTCCCATATCTTGAAAAATATCATTTCCTTGTATTAGATTAGGTTATTTCCATATCTTGAATATAATATCAGTTATATATGGAATCTAAAAAATGTCAAATTCACAGCTATGGAGAGTAGAACTGTGGATACTAAAGGTAGGGAGAGGAAATAAACAAGGAGATGAAGGTTAAGGAGAATAAACTTGCACTTACATTGAATGAATCTGTTTAGAGATCTAATGTACAGAGTGAAAACTATAGTCAATTCACTGTTTTGTATAGTGAAAACTTGCAATGAGGGTAAATGGGAGGTATTCTTATCATTATGTGAGGTGACGGATATGTTAATTGCCTGACTGTAGTAAGCATTTATATACATATATACACATGTACACTTCAAAACATGTAGTACATATTAAATGTATACAATAAAAACAAATTAATTCATTTTAAAGAAAATATAATAAAATCCTTTAAAAAATCCCAGAAGTCCCAGAAAATATTTGAAAATACAACCAACTTAAAAAATAAAAATATGAAAAATAAAAAATAAAATGACTTTTTTCCCTAGTATGCTGAAAATAATTTAAAAAAAACGGTAAGTCAGAGTAGTCAAGAGTTTACTAATGGACATGTTTAAGTTATAGTAAGTAGCAAGGGAGTGAAATTGGCATAATCTTTCTGGTAAGAAAATTTGAAAATGGATTAAGATATTCACCAATCATATTTCTGGGGCTTTTTATGAAGTAAAGATCATGAGTGGAAATTAGTATGGCAGAGGAATACTCACACGTGCTTTCATAATTGTGAAAAATTTACAACAAACTCTATTTCATCAGTGGGGCTCTAGTTTAACAGAATCTCAGTACAGATAAAAATGGAATAGTATGCAGTCATTGAAATGCTGACACAGAAGAATTAACAATGGTTATTTCTGGTGGTGAAATTTGAAGTGATTTTTTTACTTTTCTTCTCCACACATTCTCAGATGATAGAGCATTACATTGAGCATATTTATTTTTAAAAAATAATAAAAGCTTTGACAAAAAAATCCCACTTTTATAACCTTTCAAAGGCTATCTGATATTGTCCTAACTATAGTTTTTAACAGTCCAGTATGTAGCTCCATGACAGACAAAATAATGAAGATCTTCACTTCGCTATCTCCTCAAAGTGGATGTAGGTTTAACTTCGAATTAATTGAATTTTGGAATTTAATCTGTGTGTATTCCATAAGGCTAATAGAAATTTTATGCCTGCTATTCAGAGTTGTGGCTTCTTTTATTGTGCATTTGGCAGTCTAAGCAATAATTATAGATATCTCTTATGAAAAACCTCTGAACTCCTGCCTGGATTTATAATATTATTCATGTTGATCCGGAACTCTTTTGAATAGCTTTGTACCATGATTAACTGGAATGAAAAATGAATCATCACATAACACAGACTGCATGGATGAGGTTATATCTTTGCAGGAACAAATAGTCCCTGCTGTATTGTGACTTGGAGAGAGCTACTTAGCCTCTACTTCACATTCAGTTTCAAAATAAGAATATTTAACCTGAGTCAAAAAGCTAGGGGCCTTTGCTCATCACTTATTTCTTGTGAATGACTCGAGCACCGACAGAGATGAATGAACACCAACATAGTAAATGTCAACCCTGCAATACCAAATAACTCCACACTCAACAGTAGATCTGCAACCAGCTTGACTTAGAGTTTTAAAGACTATAAAGAAGAATTCAGAGTGAGTCATGAGCAAATTTATTCTCTAGTTTCTCATCTGGGGAAAACTAGTTATCTTTTTCATAGAATTCCCAGAGGCACTAAGTACATATTTTGTTTTATTATGAAATATCACAAAGGTTTGCCTGTATGAAGATTGTAGTTTCAGTGTGGTCCGCATTAACGATTCGCTGGAACTCTATAGCTGCCTTTCAGTATCAACAATTCAGTCACTCTGTGTTTCAACAGTCTTTAAAACCTAGTCCTAGACTCATGACAAACCACCTAGCTCTCACATCTCCCTCCATACGAGTTTAGAAGGAGACATAAAGCCAGACACTGGCAGCCATCCAGAAATGGACATTATTCATCCTCCTACTCATCCAACTGACCAGAATGGATTCGTTTCAAGGCACTTTCTATTCAGAAGATCCTCTGAAGTCTCTCTCTTACTCTTCTTGTTTCACAGTTGACTTGAAATTTCCTTTCAATCTTCTCACCAACGCAGGTAACATTTGTCCAAAATAACCTGTTCCTCGGCCACAATGCATCTGTAGCCACCCTATCTCCCTGTCATTCATCTCCTGGAAATGCCAAAGAGAAATAATGAATATTTCCTGTTTCTCAGCCCTCTGCAGGAAATGATTACTGCGCTCTTGAAGATAACGTAGAATGGCATATTCTGTCTTTTCTGTGTTGGATCTCTCTCTAAAATGACTGTCTGCAGCAAGTTTTCGGAAGCTTTCTTCCACATCCTTGTGTTGACTTTCCTGTACTTATTTATCCTCTTTTGTCTTTTTTTTCCTGCCTTTGCTGCTTCTTGTTCACTGCCCAATGACATCCATTGACTAAGACTTATTCTCAGTAACTTGCTTTCCAATTCTGTTATAATCAGCCCTCTTCCTGTTTTTTAAACTTTAACTATTTTCTATTCCTCTCTCTCAATTTTTTCATGTACACATCATGGACTGTTGCTAATTATTGCATGTATTTTATATCTTTTGAATTCCTATTATCACTGACAATATTTATTCCCTTATAGTTTTGTTTTGGATGTTAGTCAAGCTCACAGTGCATCGTTTGAGTTTCAAAATTTCTATCCGTCTCTTCTCCTTTCAAGGTACTTTATGGTCATCTGCTAAGATAGTCCTGTAAATACAAGAAAAAAATTATCAATTATTACTGAAAGTTTACTGGAAAACAAAATTGAACTTTCTAGTATCAATTGTCTTTCATTAATAAACTCAAATTCTGCAAACATGTTTTAACAAGCATTCTGTACTTCAGCCAAGATACTTTCTGTCATAACTATATAAATTATCTTACTCCTATCCCTAAGAAGAGTATAATTTTTTAAATTTCAAAATATTATTCTGAAAAATGTACATCGTCCTGCCTGTGATCTAACATCTTTTAATTTCCATAAAAAACTAATTAGAGGTTTAATTTTACCTATCCATAGGCTTTATTCACACTAAAACTTTTGTTGGGAATTTGCCATGCACAAGACACTGTTCTCTGAGGAACATACAAATTGTACTTGCATATAACAAAATTATTACTATATACAATATAATTGGGATCTAAATAAATGTTCCTATGAAAAAAGTGTCATTTCACAATCAAACTATATGTTACAAGTAAGATCTGGTATAGGAAAGTCATTCACAATCTGTTAACATCATGGTACACATAGAAAATAATAGTATTTATTATACAAGGTATCCATGAAGTTCATGTGCAATTTACAATGTAAAACTATTTTAAATTGCACAAGAGATTTATAGACACCCTGTATTATGACATTTAATGTTGTACCTTAGTGTAAACAGAAAAGATTGCACATAATTAGAGGTGACCTGCCTGAGGGTTCTAAAAAGTAACTCACATCTGGCCACCCAAAAGGCTGAAGAGATCATTGCGTCCAGCACAGGTGTAGCTGTTCACCGCATACTCCTGTGCCACCCAGTGCTAACAGGAAGAGCAGGTGCAGGAGACCTTAGAAAAACCAGTCCCTTTGGGTAGTCTTGAAAAAAGATTTGAAATGTATTCACAGTCAATTTTTTTGTAGGTCTGTTTTGTTTGGTTTTGCTTTTTAAATGGCATAGAAGGAGGAGAAACCTTCTGGTTCCTAAATATTCAGAGTGAATACAACACAAGTATTTTTGTTTTTGCAAAGAAGGAAGTAATTTTCTGGATTGGAAATGATTTGGTTGCTATTTATTCATACCTGATTATATTGAATTCTTGACTTCATACCATCTTTGAAATTTTATGTTTAATCTTTTATCTTTAATTTGTATTTTAAATTATTATGCACAGTTAGTACTTAATTTTTCTATTCTTTTTATCTTATTTACTCCCTTCTCAGGACCCCACTATAAAGGCATTATTGAGTGTTTTCTGTATGTTCATTCAGAAAAGCAGCAGGTAAAATGTTGAACAAAGACAACAATTAAAGTGATGAACATAGTTTAGCAAATCTGTAGCAAATGATTAGACACATGAACAAATAAATGAAGGAATGGTGAAAGAATAATCTTAAAGTAAGATTTATATTTAGAAGGGGCAAACTTTGCTAAAGTATTTTTAAAAAATGAGTTTCATGAAGAAAATGCTGGCAAAACTATGCAGGGCATTTAGATTATAATCCACAGAGTATTAAAAATGTATGATGGTATGAATATATAACAGCCACTCTTTTACCAAAAGAAAAATAAGAGTTTCACTAGTAACATAAAGAAGAAAGAAGGGGCACAAGTAGGGCACACAGCTCTCTGGTTTTCAGTCCTTTGTAGTCCTGGGTCCTGAATACAAGGCAGAATTGACGGCAATATTATAAATATACTAATAGCAATTCTCATAGACCAATGGGAAATATGAGCATGGCAGGGAAGCTCCATGCTTTCCAGGACACGTGTGAGAAGGGTTTAAGTCTTGTAGAGAACCCTAGGTCTTACGTGGCACCTAAGTCATGAGAAGGGGCCAGGGACTGACTAGTAAACCAAATATGTCTTGAAATGAAAGCCAGGGCAGAACCATGGACAGCAACAGCAGACTCCAGAGTGTGTGCTCAACAACCAGGAAGGGGTAGGAGGCCTCAGTGGATGCCAGCTTATGATGCCTGTAGGGATAGTTGGAGTGAGTTACCCTGCTGAGTAGTTTATCAAGGAATGAAGATGCCTCATGGATAAGAGGACACCTCCCAAGATATGTCCATGATCTACACACTCACTGGAAATGTACAGCACCCTGGGAAAGAACGAAGAACAAGAAAAGCAGAATTCTGAATCTGATGATGTGCTCAAAAGAGTTTATTTTTTTAAGGGGACATGAAGAAATTACCTTAATTTGATACATTATAATTTTTCAACTGCTAAGTATGACTGGGAACTCATGAACCACAGTGACCTCCATTCCACTACTTGCAACTCTGCTGAGACTACTACTGGACAGCCTCACTGCTGATTATAGGCCAATATTCCCGATGAAGATAGATGCAAAATTGCTCAACAAAACAGCACATTGAAAGGATCATTCACCATGATTGAGATATATCACTATGACATAACAATGATTCAACATGGATATCAATAAATGTAAGTCACTAAGAAAGAAACCCTGTATTTTTTTCAATATGCCCTCTTCTGGCTTCAATATCAGAGCAATACTGGACTCATAAAAATGAGTTTGGAAGTATTCCCTTGTCTTGTATTTTTTTGGGAAGAGTTTGAGAAGGCTTGGTATTAATCTCTTTAAATGTTTGGTAGAATTTAGCAGTGAAGCTGTCCGGTCTTGGGCTTTTCTTTAGTAGGAGACTTTTTACTATGGATTCAATCTCCTTACACATTTTTCATCTACCACAATCACCGTGTTGTAACTTAAGGCATATAGACATAAAGCTCCATGTCCAAAGTCATTTAGACGGTAAATGGCAGAACTGAAATTGAAACCCAGGCTCCCCTCCTGTAAGACCGTATGTCTCTCCTACATGGGCGAGTCACCTGGGTCTCTTGGTTTTATCCTGTAATATTTGCAGCTTGGGAAAGTGCCACAAAAAACACCATTGCTATTGCTTTGGATAATAAAGTCCTTTGTCTCTGAACTAGAAATCTTATGTCTTCTATTAGCATTTATGAAAACAGAGCAGGATAATTTCTTCGCATGCATATCTCTGAGGCTTGTTTTTCTTACCTGATAAGTAAAGATTGCATTTCTTTCATTATAGAGTTGTTGAGGGATGAAAGAAGGTAAGATACAACAACATGAAGCAAAATAATGAAAAGCTTAGGTTCTGTAGTCTAATGCCTGAGTTTAAATTTCAGTTCTGCCATTTCCCAACTCAGTGACTTTGGACGCAGCACTTTATGTCTATGCCTTAGTTACCCATCAGTTAAAGGTGGGTTGGTAATAATAATACCACCCTGAGCATTATGTGTTCCTAAGAACACTGTCTAAAATATGGTATGCATTGTGTCAATGTTTGCTGTAAAGCATTGAGCAAAGAAATTAGTATTTAACTGGTATGCAATAAATGATAAAGACAGACAACAAGAGACGAGATGGGTAGTTAGAAAGAGAGACAGACAATGTTGTTTCAGAAAAGAGATCACTTTTGGCTATACATGTTTACATAGAGGACTTGATGTTTAAATTTTCCAATAAATGATAGATAGAATTCATACATGCATAAAAAGTAGGAGGCTTGTGCAGTCCAGAAAAATATTCTAGCACAGACGGACAATTTTGAAGCAAGCCGGAACAACGGCAGGTCTTATCTGCTATGCAGTTTTGACCTCCTTTCATTTTAAGTTCAATGCAAAGCACACAGTAGGCATACATTAATGTTATTGACTAGCCAGAAAATTAAGGCCTTTAAGTGATTGTCATGCCTAGAGACTCTACTTTAGAATTTAATATGCATAGTTTCTATGTGCATTGATTTTTCTAAGCTCTTTCAACTCTACTGCCTGGTAAGGCAACAATCTAGTACTACTTAAGACTAAAAGCAGAGTTTCAAACAGTACTTCTTTAAATGCAAATGCAAAATTTCTCCCTCTGTTCAGTCCATTGGATTCAGAGGTTTATTGGGCACTTTCTCTGTTGCATTGATTTGCACTAATGATGTGCTTCAATCTTGGAGCTAGATTGTTCTACTTTTCTCTGCAAGAAACTAGTAGTAACCTTAGTTTTTCTGTAATCCTTTCCATTTTTTATTCTTTGCCTCTCTATTTTTTTCTTCCAGTTTTATGTTACCACCATCAGGTGGTAGCCACAATGAAGAAATACATTTTCTGGCAGCTGTGATTGTTACCCTGGATACATTCACCTCCCTAAGGAAATTAAGCCATCTGGGTATTTTTCCAAATGCAGTGAATTTATTGAAGAAAAAAAAATAAGATGCATCTTATTGGAGAGAAAAAGAAAAGGAAGATGCGTTTATAATATATTGCAAAATGATGGCAAATTTAACAATCTAGAGTAATTTCCTACCTTGGGGGAAAAGAACTTTTGATTTTTCATGTTTGACTTTCCAATTTGTTTCCTTTTCTCCTCTATTTGAATATTGGAACAATCCGTATAATTCTACCAAAAAAATGTTCACAAGTAGAAAATATTGTAATTGTAGAATTCGGTGCCACCATGGTAGAATCAGACAGTTTTATAAGACCCAGCTGCCTTGTTTAACTAATCCTAGCTTTATAGATAATGCCTTTTACGTATTTCAGCTTTGTAGATTGGAATAGCAATAGCAGAATAATAAAGAGCTATATTGGAGAAGAGACAGGAGACAGCAGACCGCGTCGACGGCTGGCCTGCCAGGCAGCACTGGCCCTGGCCCAGCGTGGGCCCCCAGGGCACGTTACTGCCGTAGGCCATCGGTACACGGAAGGTGTTCGGGCGCCTTACACATGCAGCAAATCGCGTGGAATGCCTCCACAGACGACATTCACCCTGTGCTCTCACCTTACCCAGGCTTCAGAAGCAGTGGACACTGCGGGCTACAAGTAAAATCTGATTTTCTCAACTTGTTCACCCTGAAATCCCTAAGTGCTGTGATTTGTTCACCACAGTCGCCTCCATCCCTTCCTTTCACTTCGTTAATTGAGGCGCGTTTGCATTGCGGGTCCCTGGACTGGGTTGTCCCTGTGTGGGCTGTGAGCCACAGAGGAGAAGGACCTGGGAGCGGGACAGTCCCTCGAGAGGCCGTGGATGGGCCAGTCCTCTCCCCTTTGGTTGTCGAGAGCAGCGCAGGATGTTCCGAGGGTGCTGCGTGCTGCCCAGGGCAGCGGCCGACGGGGCAGCCCGCGCCGACGCCCGGGAACGAGGCGCCCTCCGGGGCTGGCCAGGCCACCGCGCGGCAACTGGGGCATCGACGCAGGGTGGGCTGCTGTCTGCCGTCCCTCGGCTGCCATGCGAGAGGGGCTGGCACTCACGACACCGTCCTTCCTGGGCAGCTTTCCTAGAACTGTAGAAGAGACCAGCTCCCCACGAACTCCAGGTTGTCCGGGGAATAAACCCGCCCCCCATGACTTGCCCAGCAGAGAGTTTTGCTGCACCTGACGCAGGCGAGCAGGTGACCAGTGCACCATGAATCTGCTTCTCACCGGGCAGGAAAAATTGAAAGCTTTTTTCAGCGGGAGATTTCCTGGCATTTGAGGCAAGATAAACTTTGTGACAGGCTGTCCCGCACGCACCTGCAGCATTCCTGTCCTTACTGCCATACACCAGAGGCGACACCTAGCAAACGCACTCAGGCATTTCCAGGATTTCTCCCTGCGACGTGTAGCGGGATCGCAGCTGGCTGAGAACCGGGCCTGGGCAGACACGGCCTCTCCCAATCAAAGACCTTCCTGACCGAGTTTGCGGGATGACTCACAGCCACGGAAGAAGAGGCCGTATCTTCAGAAAGCCTGATTGGATCAAGTCTACGAGGATCAGTTCTTATCTAGACATTTATTTCATTTTTTTTTAATATGATCTATTTTATGTTTACAGAAATGCCTTACCATTTTAAAGTCAAGTTCTAAACAATACACTTCACACCCAAGGCCAGTAAATATAATTTATAGGGCCCAGTGCAAAATGAAAATCAGAGGTGTTTTTGTCCAAAAAAACAGGGAAAATACGCAATTAAAGGTGCTAAAATGTAAGGAATTTGCTTTTAAGAGTATTTTATTACTTATAAAACATAAAGTAATAGTGATGCATGAACACAGATTGCAAAAAAAAATAACATTTTTTGTTGTCATAGTTTTATCTAATACAAAAACACTTAATTAGTGTGATACCTTAATAGATCATAAAGCTTTTCTGGCTTGCTCTTCTGCAAATGCATTTATTAGGTCATCAAGATTTATACTTTTGGCAACATCATGAAAATGCCAGCCAATTGCTACTTTTATTACCCTCATTTTAAATTGCCTTTAAAGAAATTGGGTTATCTGACAGGTAGTTGGTATTGATGAAATGGAATGTGAGCTGCACAGAACTGATTTTCACAGAGGCGCTTGGCTCTCATGTCGTTAAAGTTTCCCTTTTTAACTATATTACCCACATAGAAATTTGAGAACCACTTTCTAAATACTGCATAGGTGTCTAGTCTGAGTAGGGGAGCATAATTACTACGATAAGGATGAGAAACTCTATCACACTCAGTTGAAAGCAACATCAGAAGACTTTGGCAAATTCAAAATTACAAATAATTATTGACAATTTTAAATTTCGAGAAGAATTACTTTGCTGATACAGCTCTTACTAGAGCTATTCGTTAAGAGTGTTTCATAGACTGACAACATTGGGGTAAAGTTCTGATAAATTATTTTAAAATATAAATGTTGGTACATTTGGAGCTAATGATTCTCAAAGAACAATTTTTCTTAAATGTTATCTTTTCATACAAATCAGTTTCATGTAAGTCTGAGTTTAATTTTAAATGTAAATTTATGCAGTGGCATTTTAGTATTTCCTCAGACAAACCCTGTATCTTACTCAGTAACTCATGACTCTGTGTCACTGTAACTTGTGACTTTATGAATTGCATATAATTCAAAATTCACTATTAAGCATTCTATTGTTATATCTTCAATTACAAAGAAAATTAACCTTAGCATTTTCTCCCTCAATAATTGGTCCAACTGCATGTTTATATGAAAAGTGTTCTCTCCCAGCAAATTCATAAATCTTTAATTTTTCTAAGACTATGACTATGTTTCCCACATTTATAGTAGTTTTTGATACCAGAGATTTTTAAACTCTGAATAATTTTAATAATTCCCCAATATGCTATATTGAAATGTAGATGAATCCATTGTTTTATTGATAGAAAACTCATAAACTATAAAATTTACCCTTTTAAAGTGTACAATTCTGTGGTTTTAGTATATTTACAAGGCTTTGAAACCACTACCACTACCTAATTCTTGAACCTTTCATCTTGCCATTAGCATTCCTTCTCCATGCTACCCACATCCCAGTCCCTGGTAACCAGTAATGTACATTTTTCCTCTAAGGCAGTGGTTCTCAACCTTCCTAATGCCTCCCAGTGCCACGACCCTTTAATATAGTTCATGCTGTGGTGACCCCCCAACCATGACATTATTTTTATTGGTACTTCATAACTGTAATTTTGCTACTGTTATGAATCATAATGTAAATATCTGATATGCAGGATGTATTTTCATTGTTACAAAAAGATCGCGACCCACAGGTTGAGAATCACTGCTCTAAGAATTTGTCTGTTCTGGATAATTCATTTAAATGAGTTCATAAAATATGGAGCACATTTTATCTGCTTTATTCACTTAGAATACCACTTCCTAGCTTCATCCATGTGGGGCATGTAGCAAATCCTTGGGGCTTTTAATGGTCAGATAATATTCTCTTGATGGATGTACCACATGCACCTCTATGAAAACCACATTGCCTGTTTTGTCTAATTTCAGTATAATCACTCCAGCTATCTTTTGATTACTGTTTTCACGGTTTATCTTACCTATCCTTTACCTTCAACTTAGTTGTTTTTGATGCTTAAGCATGTAAGCTATATGGGATAGTTGGATCTTGCTTCTACAAATTCATCCTACCAATCTTTGCCTTTTTATTGGCATATTTAATCCATTAATATTTAAGGTAATTACCAATAAGGTAGGTTTTATATCTACCATTTTAGCATTTGTTCTCTGTGGGCCTTATTTCTTTTGTTCTTTTCCTTCATTATTTTCTCATTTCTGCTAAATTGACATTTTTTAGTGTACTATTTCAAGCCATATACAAAAACTACCTCCTTAAATAGCTTTGTTTCTTCCACTCTCCTTTGAGTTGCTATTGTCATATAAAATACATCTCTTATATCCTGAGACCATCAACATTGATTTGTAATTATTGCTTTATGTAATTTTTAAAAATCAGATAGGAGAATAAAACATGTTATAAACATAAACTACATTTTACTGTCTTTTATACTTGTATTTATATGTACCCTTCATTAATGCTCTTTGTTTCTTCCTGTAGATTTGGAATTTGTCTTGTGTTACTTTGTTTATGCCTGAAGGACTTGCCTTTGTATTCCTTACTACACAGATCTCCCAGCTCTGTGTTCTGTTCTTGGTTGTTGGTCAATGTCTTCATTTCTCCTCGATTTATCCTTCAAACTTTTGAAAGACCAATTTTCTATCTATAAAATTTTTGGTTCACAGTTTTTTCCTTTCTTTACTTAGAATATGCCATCCCTGATTCCATGATTTCCAACTATTCTCTCATGAAGTATTTGTGGATGGCGAGTGACTTTGTTCAAAATTCTGCATTTGTTTTTTGACTTTTGATTTGATAAACAGATGAAGATCTGTTTGAATTTGTACTACTTGGAATTCACTGAACCTCTTGGATATGTAGATTTAATACTTTTATCAAATTTGGATTTTCCCCCCAATATTTGTCAAATATTCCCTCTGCCCTTTTGCTTCCTTTTTTCCCTGGGACTCCTGTTATAAATATGCTATTATCCCTGATGGTGTCTCATAAATCTCTGAGGCTCTGTTCAGTGTTCTAATTGTCTTTTTCTCTGTTCACTAAGTCTGTGATTCTTTCTTCTTCTTGATGCTATTATGTTCTATTAAGTCCCATCTAGTGAACTGTTCACTTCTGTCATTACACTGTTCAACTCCAGAATTTCTATTTGGCTCTATTTTTAAAGAAGTAAATAACTTACATGCTTTATTTGTATTTTCTATTTGATGAATTATCTTTCCTTTAGTTTTTCAGCACAATTCCCTTGAGTTCTCTGGGAATATGTGTATTTAGCATGGCCTATTTAAAGTCTTTGTCTAGGACAGGAGTCCTCAAACGATGGCCCACGGGCCACATGCGGCCCGCCGAGGACATTTATCCAGCCCACCAAGTGTTTTTGCCTCAGCTGCCTGTCCTGTTTAGCAGCGGACTCATCCTGGGGCCATAAAATCTGTTAGAGGAAAAACCATTGGTTGCATTCCCAAACAAAACATATGTGGATTCACTGGAAAAGTTGCAAAAGGAATTCCAATTTAGATTTAAAGAGCTTCATCTCCATGAACAAGACATACAGCTTTTCCAGAACCCATTTTCTACTGACATTAAAAATGTGGAGTGGAGGTCAGTCCCTGAAGTAGCCACCCCGGCCGCCCCTCTGCCAGCTGCTTCGGCACCACCTCAGGCCAGCATCTCTGGCAGGTGGGTGCCAGGTGCTGACAGGTGTGGTAGGGGTGGCTGACCGCTCCTGTGGCTCCAGTTTCGGCACTGGCTCTGCACTGACGGAGGCTTTCTGGCTTCTCCATGGGGCTGGCCTGCAGTGCCTGGATGCTCTAAGAACATTTCCACTGTTGCTCCGAGGACACATGCAGTGGGATTCAGAATTCCTGGAGAATTGCCTTTGTGAGAAGCTGGAAGTATTTCTTTAAATTCCATCTCTCAGTTTTTCAAAGAAACATCAAGAAACCATGAACAACATTAGTAATGAAGAGTTTGACTGCCACACTTACTTGATGAAGGTTTTACTGCCAAGGACATCCTGGACCAAAAAATCAATGAAGTTTCCTCTTCTGATGATAAGGATGCCTTCTATATAGCAGACCTTGGAGATGTCCTGAAGAAACACCTAACATGGCTAAAAGCTCTTCCTCGTGTCACCCCTTTTTATGCAGTCAAATGTAATGACAGTAGAGTCATTGTGAAGACCCTCACTGCCATTGGGACAGGATTTGATTGTGCTAGCAAGACTGAATACAACTGGTGCAAAGTCTTGGGTGCCTCCAGAGAGGATTATCTATGCAAATCCTTGTAAACAAGTGTCTCAAATTAAGTTACGTGCCAATAATGGGGTCCAGATGATGACTTTTGACAGTGAAGTTGAGTTGATGAAAGTTGCCAGAGCACATCCAAAGGCCAAGTTGGTTTTGCAGATTACCACTGATGATTCCAAAGCAGTCTGTGGACTCAGTGTTAAATTTGGTGCCACCCTCAAAACCAGCAGACTTCTTTTGAAATGGGCAAAAGAGCTAAATATTGATGTCATTGGTGTCAGCTTCCATGTAGGAAGTGGCTGTACTGATCCTGAGACCTTTGTGCAATCTCCGATGCCCTCTGTGTCTTTGACATGGGAGCTGAGGTTGGTTTCAGCATGTACCTGCTTGATGTTGGTGGTGGCTTTCCTGAATCTTTGGATGTGAAGCTTAAATTTGAAGAGATCCCTGGTATAATCAACCCAGCATTGGACAAGTACTTTCCATCAGACTCTGGAGTGAGAATCATAGCTGAGCCAGGCAGATCTTATGTTGCATCAGCCTTCACATGTGCAGTTAATATCATTGCCAAAAAAATTGTATTAAAGGAACAGATAGGCTTTGATGATGAAGATGAGTCCAGTGAACAAACTTTTATGTATTACATCAAAGGTGGAGTATATGGATCATTAATTGCATCCTTTATGATCATGCTCATGTAAAGCCTCTTCTGCAAAAGAGACCTAAACCAGATGAGAAGTATTATTCATCCAGCATATGGGGACAAACATGAGATGACCGTGACCAGATAGTTGAGCACTGTGACCTGCCAGAAATGCATGTGGGCGACTGGATGCTCTTTGAAAATATGGGTGCTTACACTATAGCTGCTGCTTCTACTTTCAATGGATTCCAGAGGCCGACAATCTACTATGTGATGTCAGGACCGACATGGCAACTCATGCAGCAAATCCAGAACCCTGACTACCTACCTGAAGTAGAAGAGCAGGATGTTGGCACTCTGCCTGTGTTGTGTGCTTGGGAAAGTGGAATAAAACATCACCCAGCA